>VWZF01005173.1:744367-759227 GCA_013396755.1 Sclerurus mexicanus | reverse complement strand
TTCCTGTGGCTTCACCTCACTCAAAACACGAATAGCTCTTTGCTCTCTGCAGTTACTGCTGCCGAAAGAAGGCAGAGAGGGGGTTATGGGAGTGACTGGAGAAACGCTCCTACACGTCTATAAGTACATTTCAAGTCACCTCCTTAGGCCGTGAGCTGTTCACGTCAGGTAGCAACAGCCCGGCCCTGCTGGGGAACCTTTTATTAGTTGAGCACCTGTGTCCATCCCGAACCCATGGGAAGTGCAGGTGAGCTGGTTTGTGTTCCTTCCTAAAGGTTGAAATCCATTCAGTTTCCAGGTCTGGCGGATGTGTCCATATCCCAGGATATCCCAGTGGAAGGGGAGATCACTGTCCCTGTGGGATCTCACTCTCCTGATGAGGATTACTCCACGCTGGACGAGCCTGTCAGGGACACGATTGTGAGTCTCGACCTCTGGCTGGGGTAGAACTTGGGTTTTCCAGAGTCTTTGGCAGTTGCTCTGTGAAACCTGTGTTTTTGCACAGCTCTGCTTGACCTGTACTTCATTGTAAGTCTGGGGATTGTTTTACAACTCATTATGTAAAACAAAATCCTGGGGTCAAAAAGTGTCTGAATTGTGGCCCCAGAGTTTTTCTGTGATCATTAAATCATTGTAAGGGCAGAGACCTCAGAGGGAGCTTGAGGGAAACTCTCCTGAATGATGGACTTTTTGTTTATTTTCTTTTCCTAAAGGAGCAAACATTGTTCTTATTCTGCTGTTATTAAAGGATATAATATTGTTGTTAAGGAAAAGGACATGGTTTTGTAGTTGCTAAGGAATGCAGGAAAAGTAGGCAATGTCTGTTGCAGAGGGTGCTACAGAACTTTTTGATTTGGATCTTCTGATTTACCATCAATGCGCCTTTACTTCTGTCTCCCTGCTTTAACTGGGAACTGTAATTTTTGTGAAGAGAGAAATCCAGGTGCTTTGTATTTGTTTCAGATGAGGGACCTGAAGGCTGTTGGAAAGAAGTTTGTCCATGTGATGTACCCGCGGAAGAGCAGCGCACTCCTCAGGGACTGTACGTGGTGGGAGAGGGACACAGGGAAGCAGGACAGGGATCGGGAGTGCTGGACACCCTGCTCTGACCAGCACCTGTGACAGTCAGGGTGCGACTGGGACTCTTGGGCAGGGAGACGTGGGCCAGGATGGGTAGGAGGGGGAACTTTAGCAGCTGCTGGGTTTTGAATGAATTTGATTACAGAATATGGTGTAAGGTGCTAAATAAGGAAATTGTAAGGCAGTGGGATGTGGTAAATGGCACACTGGGAGTTGGGAGTGAGGCTTTGTCACTCCCAGGAAAATGGAACTGAGATGGTTCTGTGACATTTGTGATGTGTTTTCCCTCTTCCTGCAGGGGATCTGTGGGGCCCGTTGGTGCTGTGTGTCTCCCTGGCTCTGTGAGTATTCAGGGAGATCTGGGGGTTTGTACTCCTGTATGATGTTAAAAATGGATTAATGTGTTGAGATCACGCTCATCTGATCCCTCTCTGTCTTGTACAAGCGCTGCCTGGTTGGATTCTCTTATAAAATATGTTTGTGACACTTCAAGCCCATTAGCACCTCCCATCCTTTACCTTAGAGTTTAAGGGAAAGCACTTGCTGGTCCCCATCCTAATAATAGTTTTACTGAAGAGGTCCCAGCCACATTGTCCTGGTTTGGCTGCGTTTTTGACTTTGCCGCCACCTGCAGCCAGGGCCCTGGCGTGGGAGCTACAGGACTGCATGTCCTGGAGAGCAGTGGGAGAAGAGAGGCCGGTGCAGAGATCAGGGCTGGAAGGTGATGGTGGCTCCTGGGATTTTAGGGGGTCAGATCTGCCTGGTGGGAGAGAATGTTGGTAAGGTCTTTAAGTAACCGAGGCACACCTGTGTACTCAAGAGTACAGAAACCAGTTAGCAATGTGGTGGAAAAGCTTTAGCAGAAGGAGAGGGTATAATTTAAATATTCCAGTCCTTGCCTGCTCACTTCCCCAGGCTCTGTGTTGCCTGCATCCCTTAGTTTGCTTTAAGGTTGGGATGTTCAAGCACTCACGGCTCTGCTGCTATGAAAGGTACCCAATCTTTGGTACTTTAATTTTCATCTCGTAGCCTGTTGTCCATGGCTTTATTCCTTTCTAAGTGCTTGCGCAGTTCTCAAAACAGGGAAACAAATGGGCTGAAATCCCCTCAGTTGAGCCACAAATATTTTCCTTTCCTGTGTAAAACTGGGGATGCTACTGAAAATAAGGAAAGAGATGAAAATTTATTGGTCTGCATCATAACGGGTTAAGTGCTTGTGGATCCTGTTCTGCCATCTACCCCAGTCTAAGAAAATTCCATCAGTGCCGATGCCTCTGTCTGTCCCCCACAGAAGGATGTTTCTGTCTGTCCCCCACAGCAGCTGTCTCTCTCCTCTCCCCTCCAGGATGCTGCAGGGTGGCTCTGCAGACAGCAAAGATGATGGAGGGCCCCAGTTTGCCGAGGTCTTTGTCATCATCTGGTTTGGTGCCGTTGTCATCACACTCAACTCGAAGCTTCTCGGAGGGACCATGTGAGTGGGTTTGTTTTGTGGCAGTTCACACCCTCCTGTGTGTGGAGTTCTGCACTGTTTGGTTTGATTGCTATTTTCCTGTTCCTGTCTCTCTCTGCAGCTCCTTCTTCCAGAGCCTGTGTGTGCTGGGGTACTGTGTGCTGCCGCTTACCGTGGCCATGCTGGTGTGCAGACTGGTGCTGCTGGCAGGCTCTGGCACCATCAGCTTCATTATCCGCCTCATCGTGGTCGTGGCCATGTTTGGTTGGTCCACATTGGGTGAGTATCCTGTGTGTGCACTGTGTGCCGTGCTCAGGGAAGTCGGTCTGTGTTCATTCCCTTGGGCAAAGCCAATGGATTGTGTAGTCTAAAGTGTTTCCTGGGCATCTGCGCCACTGTAGGAAGAATCTCAGAATCACTGAGGTTGGAAAAGATCTCTCAGCCCATCAAGTCCAACTTCTGCCCAATCCCCACCTTGTCGCCCAGCCCAGAGCACTAAATGCCACATCTAGTCATTCCTTGGGTATCTCCAGGAATGGAGTCTCCAACACCTCCCTGTGCAACCCCTTCCAATGCCTGACAACAGTTTCCAGGAAGAAATCACTCCTGATGTCCAACTTGAACCTCCCCTGCCACAGCTTGAGGCCATTTCCCCATATCGGGAGCAGAGCCCGACCTCCCCCTGGCTCCACCCCTCTGTCAGGCAGTTGCAGAGAGCAAGGAGGTCCCCCCGAGCCTCCTTTTCTCCAGGCTGAGCCCTCCCAGTTCTCTCAGCTGTGCCTCACAGGACTTGCCCTCTAGACCCTTATTTTTCAGTCCTCCAGCTGGCATAGGTTCAGCCTCTGCTCCTGGTGATCTCCATGGTCATATGCAAATTACCTTGGGCAGCAGGATGATAATTCAGTATTAAACTCCATGTAAGATTGCTGGGTGTTTTGTTCTGTGATTAAGTTATAAATACTCTTAGAAAATGCTGATTTTATACAGATGCATTATTTCTTCTGTTCTTAATCTGTAAGTTTGACTCTCATTACAGAATGTTAATCAGCATTTATGGCCAGGTTGGACAGTCCTTGGAGCAAACTGGGCTAGTGGAAGGAGTCCCTGCCCATGGGAAGGGGTGGAACTGGAGGTGCTTTAAAGTCACTTCCAACCCAAACCATTCTGTGACTCCATGATTCTTTCTCTATGATAAAGGAAGTTGTATTTGGTGATAACGGCCCATTGGTTTGAGCAGTGGGTTTCTCTGGTTTCTCTTTCAACACAGTTGTAATGGAGATGCTCACTCAGGTTTGCCGACATGCGGAGGGTGGGCAGGTGAGCACTGTGCTGCTCCATCACACGTGTGTGTCTCCGCAGCATCCACGGCATTCCTGGCGGACAGCCAGCCCCCCAACCGCAAGGCGCTCGTCGTGTACCCCATCTTCCTCTTCTACTTCGTCATCAGCTGGATGATCCTCACCTTCACCCCTCAGTGAGCCCCATCCCCAGCGACTGGGACACAGACTGGAATTTTTCATGGATGCTGCAGTGAATCCTTGGCTTTATCTCTTTCTAATTTATATATAGGGATACTGTAAAAAGGCAGGTTGTGGGATAAAGCCAGAGGGCTGCAAAAAGTGCTCGTTTGTGTGTCCCTCTTTATGAAAGTTACTGAGGCCCAGCTACTGAAGGGTTTATTTAGCCCTGCTCTGTACTGGTGTTAAATAAACAGTGCCCACTGGGACACCAATTGTTCAACTTGAGGACAGAACAGGAGATCCTGGAATTCCAAGCCGTTGGGAGATGAAGTTGCAGGATCACACACTACTTGGCAGAGTTCGTGCCTGTGCTTGGACTCTCACTGAAGATGAAAATGCCTTATCCAACCATAGAACTTTACTGCTGTCATGCATGGAAAGGGAAGAGACGTGTCTGACTCCTTATGGAGTGGTGGGATCTGCACCTGGGGCATTGTGGGACCGGGAGCTTTCCTGGGAAAGCTGGGTCCCTTTGCAATGAATTGGAGCTGGTGGCAGGGAGTTTCCTTTGCCCATATCCATGTGCTGTGTGTGCTCATCCTTTCATGTGGCAGGGAAGAGAGTTCCAGCCTGATGCCTTCAGCACTGTGTGACCCTGGCCCTATGTCTGTGAGGGGAGTGTGGGCTCACTGCAGAGGTAGAGCTCTGAGACCACAGAGGACAGCTTGGAGTCCTGCAGAAACGCTCAGAACTGGTTTGGAACTGGTTTGTAGCAGAGACTGGGTTCTAACTCTGCATTTAGGAAGGGAAAATTCCCTGGAGAGCACGAAGAATGTGTATATATGATAAAAACAAGGGATTCTGTGCAGTAAGTTCAGGTTTTGCTGCACAGGCTGTTTGGTACTGACAAACCACACCAGGGCTTGGGCCCCAAAATTTTAAAACAGGTTGAAGTAAAGAAAGTAAATGGTGCTGAAGGTGGAGGCTGCTCTGGAGCAGGACATGAATTCTGCTCTTGCCTGCCTGTGTGTGACTGTTCCTTTGGTTGTTACAGGGATGGCAAGAGAAATGTGTGCAAATGTGCATTTTGTTCCCTTGTACTTGCCCTGAGATGTCAGACACTGTTCTGTGGGTTGTTTTGTGGGGTTTTTGTTTTGCTTAACACTTTTTTAAGAGGGAGGGGGTTTCTTTCTCCAGTCCCTACCGGTTCATTTTATACCTCACCTGGAGAACCACAGGTGGGCAAAAATCAGGTGTATTTTGGCACAGGGATTGAGAGCTGGGATCTGCTTTTAGAAACTGTACAGAAATGATGCTATTGTCCACAGTTCTCACTCAGTCAGCAATCCAAAGGGAGAGCTTTGAAAAATCTGGGGTGAAAAAGCTGCTGTAAAATGTCCGTTTTCCTCCAGTTGTGCAGATAGACTGAACCTGAGGTCTGTGGGTCCTGCTGAGGTGTGAGTTTTCCTAATTTATAATTCTATGTACAAGAGTGATGTGTGCTGTAAGCACTGGCAGCGTCTGGGAATTGGGGTGGAAATTGCTAAATTGCAGATTAAAAGTGGATTTCGGCATTTGTGGATAACAAGCTGCTGTGTGTGATGGGGCCTGGCTGTGGCACCAAGGGGCTGGAGAGGAGAAGGGGGTCATCAACATGGGGACCATAGAAATGGGGAATTTTTGAGCTTCCATTAAATTATTACTGATATGGAATGTAGTTTTAAGTGTGCAATTTTTTGTTCATTTAAAAGTTAGTTCAGCTTTATGAAGCTGAAAAGAAATACTCAAGGGAAGTGGATAGCAAAGCTGTTGATGGCTGCAGTGGGATTCCTTGAGCCAAATCATTCTTTCTAACAAGAATGTAACCCCACTTGCAGAGAAATCCTTGGGTTTTGTCTCCGTAGTGTCTTGTGACTTCAGTTGCTGTTCTAGCTGAAGGATAATTGGAGTAATATTTAATTGATCCAGTAATATTTTGAAAGGAAGGAAAATGGTTTTTAAGAAGAGTTAAAATCCCAGCTTTTACCTTGTGTGTGTCTTGAATCTGAGTCTCATGGTGGTTTGTTCCATGTCAGCACTCTTGGCTTATACAAGAGAATAAAATTGTTCTTATATTAACTTGATTTACTTTACATCTGGTCACCGAGTTTTTCAGTCAAGAAATGTTTTTAATCTGCAGGAATAGGCAGAAGTAGCCTGGCTATAGAGGAAGGAGTGATTTTGGTTTGGGTTTTGGCTTGTGTTAATCCCTCTTTAGCACAGCAGCCATTGCCTCCTAAAGCTGTGACATCTCTGGGAGCGTTTGTGTCATTGAAGGCATGACCTGTCCTTGGGTTTGAGCTGGCAGCAGTTGGGAAGAAAACCAAACTCTGGGTTTTCATGGCTCCAGTTGATGTTATAATTGGTTCCAATTGGTTCTGGAAGAGCCCAACAAGGAACAGCTCAGCCTTTCCACTCGGAGGTCATGATTATTGGAGCCCTTTTTTTGAGTAGAATGTAATGGCACAGAGAGACTGAGTGAGGAGCACCAGTGGGAATTAGTGGAGAGGAACTGTCTTAATGTGACTTCAGAAAATCAAGAAGCCCAAACTGAGATTTGTTCCTCAGCCACCCCTGGATGTCCTGCAGAGCCCTCACTGTGACAGAACCACCTTATCCCTTGGTGGGTGGGTGATCCCAAAGCCAGCGGAACACAGGCATGTTGAATACAACCAAAACATTTCAGTTCAGGCAAGCGAAATGCCTGGATATTTGCAGATGTCTGGAATTAATGCTGGTAGTCCTTTAAAGTACTGGTGTTACCTCAGAGTCCTGAGTGCCCCCCGAATGTCCCTTGTCCTGTCCAGCCTGGTTCACAGCTGTCCCTCCCGTAGGCCATGCAGGTGAGTGATCCCTGTTACCACAACAGAGGTTTAGCTTGTGCTGGAAATGTCTGTGGTAACAACTGCCATGCTCTCCAGGGGGAAAGGAAAGAAAGGAGAAGCCTTGTTGCCTTTAACAAAGTGTTTGAACTGTTCTGCAGAGAAGTGGCTGATTTTTTGATGCACAAACCAGGCTTACTTTCCTACTAGAATTTTTTTTAATACTGTTCATCAGCAGAAGTTGTTGTATGTGTTTAATTTTGATCTATTTAATAGCAATAAAAAAGAAAATAATTTGGTTTAAAAATTTGAAAATTCAAACAGGCTGAAAGTCACATGGGCAGTGTGATGTGTGGATGGAAGCACTGTGCTCTCTATGCTCTCTCACCTGTGTTAGGTGAGGAGCAGCCTGTCCCATGAGAGCTCCCCAGTCCCTGCCCTTGTGTCTCCCTGGCCCGGCAGGGACAGCGGGACATGGCCACGTCCCAAAGCCCCCTTGGACTGAGCTCGGACATCACCCTGCTCAGGCTCAGATCTTGCCAGTGCTCCCAGCTGGTCATGGCTTGGGGAAGGAGCAGCAGTGCTGGTGTGCCCCAAAATCAGGGTTCAAGTGGCTTCAGGGCTGGGAGGTCTTGGGAACCACCCCAGGGACCCAAGTGTGCCCCAGTGGCACTGGCCAGGGCTCAATGTGCTGGGGGCTGAATGAGGTGGGGGTAAGGGGGGAGCAGAAACCTGGTAAGAAGGTGCCTCAGGAATGAATAGATACTAAACCCCATCCCTGAGTGGTTAATGAATGACAGGCAATTAACCCCATCCCTGACCTGTGTAATGAACCAGGGGCAACTATACCTGTCCTGCCCGGGGATTTGAGGGCATCGCCAGGAGCGTGTCCATGCTCTGCTCTGTGCCATGGGGTGACAGTGGGGACACGCACGCCACAATCGTGGCTGGTGAGCCTTGGCCCGGATCTGGTGATAGCAGGGGACAGGCTGGCATCCAGGGCAGACTGCCCCTGTGCCAGGCATGGGCTCTGGGCTGGGGAAGGCCACCAGGGCCCGGTGGTCACAAGAGGGCGGCAGGACCGCGCCACCCCTGTCCGCGGTCTGTAGCTTGTAGCTCCAGCGGCGATCTCCGGGGAGCGCAGCCCGGGTGTTCGGGTCCTGCGGCCACAAGAGGTGAGCTGTGAGCTGCCAGCCTCGGCCACCAGCACCAGCTGGACCTGCCCCTGCTGCGGGGACTCTGCCTGCTGAGTTACCAGTTTGGAGCAAGAAGAGACTTCATTCAACGAGTGGCATTTTTTTAAAAGAGACAATTTACCGGGCTGGAAATGCAACTCTTACACTCAAAAGAGCCGTTCCCAGATGCAGCTTCATGGTTTGTAGTTACACTTTCTTTGGATAAAGCTTGGATTTAGCAATTTTTTTCCCCCAGCTAATCTTAAGGCAAATATACTGTGTGCTGGATTGTAATTTAGGGCAAGTGAATGGGGCAGGTGACAGTAGAAGGAAGGACTTTCCCAGTAAAATCAGGGAGTAACTCATCAGTGAAGCTGTTGACCCTGGCACGGTGAACCCATGATTCCCGACCTTTGGCTTTCCTGGCAGGATTGATGACATGGCTGTGGGAGGTGGAAGTCAGGCTGGCGGCTGCTGAATCTCTGCGTTGCAGGTACTCGGCACGGGTCGCTGGCAGGGAGCGGGTGGGACGGGGCACAGTGTGACTTTCCTCAGCAGGGACATCGGGGAGAGCGTCACTGAGTGCAGGTGGGACAGGGAGCCCAACACCTGGGGCTAATGCTGGCACAGACCAAGGGTGCTGCTGTCACCTTGTCAGGGGGCAGTGCCTGTGCAGGAGGTCTCAGGGGCAGGAGATGGGTCCCTGAGAGAGAGAAGAGTGAAAGCTTGCTGTAGATTTTGCTCCCAGTCCTCGTTGAAATAGAAGGCAATAATAAGTGTGCTTCCTGTTGTGGGAAGGACAGGTTCCCTGTTTCCAACCTGGTTGCTCTCCCTGACCCTTGTCCCCTCTGCCCACGTTTCAGGGAAGGGAACAAGGGGGTTTTTTGGGGTGTCATGGCCTCCCTATGCTTGGTACCTTGGCACACCTGTGTTCTGAGCCCTCTGCGTCTCAGAAGCCGATGTTTGTGCTGTGGATGGAGGCGAAGGAGCATTCGTCAGAGTCTTGGACACAGCGAGGCACAGCAGGAAGGCTCCTGCCACACAGTGCTCCGCTGTTCCTGTGGTGCTCATCGTGGGGCACCAGCTCCCGCGGCGCTGCCATGCCCAGGGTGGGAGGAGATGGAGCAATCCCCTGTCTTGGCTGAACTCCTCCTGCCCGTGCAGAAGACTCAGCCCTAGCTCTTCCCGGGGCTCTGGGGCAGCATCTCCTGGCCTGAAACACACCTTGGGCAGCACCTGGGTGAAATCCATGCCAATGAGCCCCTTCCAAACCCCTCCTTTTGCCCCAGTGCTGCATTGTTAGCAGTGGAAAGAGCACGATTTGAGGCACAAGCTCCTCCAAAACGGTAGAAAGAGTTTGGTATTTTAAGAGAGAAATGAAGAATACAAACCCAGCTGACTGAGCTGAACAGCCTGCACTAACTGCAGGTTCATATGCTCTGCTGAGGAGAGCATGGAAATTCCTGGAAAAAGGGCCATTACATCCCTTTCTAATCAAGTGGAATGGAAAGCAAAATGGGAAAAGCAAACTAAATGTCATCTCCTGGGTGGTTCTTGCTAAGAAGTTACAGTTTTGCATTGCCAGCGGCGGGGATTCCATCCATGGACAATGGACACAAGGAGTGCTGAGCACCAAGAAAAGCCACCGATGTCTCCAGGCCAGTGGAATGAGCTCCCAACCCCACACTTTTCCTCATCAGCTGAAGAAGAGGAAAGTGAGGCAGGTGTCTATAGCTTCTTCTGTCCAAGAAGCAGCGAGCACAGTCCTGAGGATGAGCCTGACTGTGCACTGATCCTTGACAACTCTGCACCCTTCCTGTGGGGCTCTTTTCCCAGGAGAACTGGAAGGCACTGGCCAAGATTTTTCAGCCTCACAGAGGGTCCTGCAGGACACAGCGGGGATGCTACGAGCAAGAATAAATGTTTCGGCAGCAGTGAATTTTTAGCCTTCAATGAACATTCCCAGATAAAGCCTGAGCACGTATTCAGGAACGGCAAAATAGATCCAGAAGGACCTCTCAGGGCAGACCTGGAGAGAGACCACAACATCCTGGACTGGGAGGCAGATGAGGTTAATGCCTTCTGTCTGTCTCCTGGGGAAGTGAAGACATGTCCTGGCCAGCTGATAGGTGCATCTCACAGTGACTCCTGGTGCCCATTACCTGCGTCCCATTCCCTGCTCCCTTGAGGCACCAGGCTGGTCCTGAGGTTGGGATACTCTGGCAGACACCAGCTGCTTTGTTTTCCCTTTACTGTAAACTCCTGCTTCACCCTCGACACCTCTGATCCTTGTTGTTTCGGCTGTGGAAGGCTCCAGGCTCTGGAGCCCCTGGAGCAATATAGCCATGCCCACATGCGGGGGCCGACGGAGCCATTGGAGCAGCCTCATCCCTGCGGCTGTTCCCCTTGTGCTTCCCCCATCCCTACAGCCATTCCCCCTGTGCTTTCCCCATTCCTATGGCTTTTCTCCTCATGCTTCCCCCATCACTACCATTGCAAGGCAGGAGCCTGATGAGCTGCTTGATTTCTACAAGAAAAAGGCAGGGGGTAAATTTTGGAGCTCAGCAAGAACTGCTAGATTTCACTGGGATTGTGTTTTCTGGTTCTTTTCAAGTCTTTTCCTGGTGTTTTATGTTGCTGTGTCAGGCTCATAAACAGAATGTGCAATTATTTATCCCTGCCACTGATTTAAAACCTTCCTCTCCCCATAACTCAGTCCTCCCTTAGCAAAACCCACAGGGCTGAGGGCTGGAATGGGGCTGAGAACTGGGATGGGGCTGCTGCTCTTCTTTCTCAGGGTTCTGGCATTTTTCCCAGCAGCAGAGGCAGAAGCCTGACGTAGCATAGCCCAGCACAGTGTGTGGGGACAGCCCGGTCTGCACCCCAACTGCAGCCAGGATGTCTCAGAAAATCCTCTCCTACAGCTTGACTCCTTTGAAGCGGGAAGCACGTGGCTCCAGCTCAGCCCTGTGGCACAGGGCATGGAGCACGATCCCTCCCTGGGGCAAGCCTGGCAGCCCCCGCAGTTGTGGGGGGCAAAAAGAATTCACTGTCACATAATGAGTCTTTGTGTGTGTGAGGGTTGGCATAAAGGGTTTTCTGAAGCTTTTTTCTTGGAGGTTTCCTGGTGTCCCCACAGAAGGCTGGCAGTGGCACATGGCTCCCATCCAGTCCTGGAAATACCGTAGAGTGCAGTGCCCAGGGGCACGGGATGGGCACGGGACAGACACTTGGTGTGCCCAAGCATGAAGTGTCTCTCCTTGTCCAGGCAGTCAGTGGCTGAAGGAAAGGGCATCCTTGGGCAGGGGTTTTGACTGAATGGGTGCCAAGAGAAGCTGTGCCCAATGCTGGTTTGTTTTCAGTGTCTGCTGTGATGACCCTGAAGGGGAAGAGCAAAGTGACTCTGGCATTCTGCCACCGCTGTCGCTTCCTCTATGCTCACTGGGCCTGGCTGCCCTTGCCCTGAGCCCCCTCAGCTTTGGGGTGCTCTGCTCTCTGTGTGCCTGCAAGATCAGCCTGGCCCTGATGGGGTTTGACAGCAACCCTGGGCTCTCAAGGATGACCTGGGAGGGTCTCCTGGTCGCTGAGCTCTGCTCTGTGGTGGTCTGTGCCTGAGCATGGAGGTGCCAGTGTGTCATGGTGATGATCCTCTGGAGACCCCAGAGTGCTGAAATGGGACAGCAGAGCCCAGTAAGCTAAACTGGGGACTGGTGGGCTTGCAGAAACCCTTAGGCTCTGTCATCTTTGTGCTCCCTCCTGCTCCAGGGCTGAAAGCTTGGAGCCATCGTGAGATTTGATTGTTGGCACCCAGAACAGAGCTACCATGTCCCTTCCCTGTGTCCCAGTCAGTCCCTGTACCATGTCCCCAGATCTGCATGAGAAACTGCAGTGGACAGAGCTTGCTTCTGGATTTGGGTGCGGAAGACTTGGTACATGAATGGCCCAACCCTCCATGAGTGAGGGGAAGCTGGTGTGGATTTGTCACAGGGGTTCAGCTTGCAGAGACCTGCCCTTGCAGGGAGCCAGTGCTGCACCTGATGAGATTCCTCTGTCCTGGAATTAATGCCAAACCTCAGCCAGAATTAGGGCTGGGATCCTGTCCAGACAACAGCTGTCACCAGAACTATGTGCAAAAATACGCAAGTAGCTCAAATACAGTTTATTAAATGGCATTTCTTTGTGCCAGCCTGAGGAGGCAGTGTCCTTGCTGCCTGTGGTTATTTTTTAGGTGCTGAGTGTGCTGTCACTGGCAGGTACTGGCTCCTTGCCCCCCGCCAGGTGTGTGTATCTCTGTGCTTGTGTTTATGTACACGTGTGCTGGAGCACACGTCTGCTGCCAGCCCTCCCCATGCTGCTCTTGAGTTTTCACCACGGGAGACTCTGCTTCTGCTAATAATAACTGCTGCAATTCCTTGGGCTGCTCTGGCGCCTGCCTTGGGGGCAGAGGATTAATGTCTCAGGATTAATGTCCCAGCCAGGCTCCAGCAGCTCAGTGTTATTCCCAGGGGAAGAAAAAGATGCCTGGTAAGCATTCTGCTTATGCTCCCTTTTATACTTAAAAATGAAGCCTGATTTAATTCTTTTTTTTTTCTCTTCAAGATGCCTGTGTGAGAACTGGAGCACAGCAGCAGGTTTTTGCTGGAGTTCTGTCCTGTGTGGGAGTGTCTGTAGACACTCACAGACACTTATTCTTGTGTGCTTGATTATTATTAATAGAGTTAAAATCAGACAGATATATGGGTCTCAAAACCCTTCAATTTCTTTCTGTATCACTTGGGTCTATTTGTAATTTGTGTAATTTGTCTGTAGTACCTCAAACATGTTACTATATCAGTTATTCTCTTTCAAATGCATTTAAATAGCTGTTCCCACATGTTAAGCACATCCCCCGGTCCCTGTTGAACTCCCCAAGCTTTCTGGCTCACAGCTCTGGACTTAAAGACCTGTGGAAGTCTCAGGGAACGGGGGCAGGAGCCCCCTCCACTGGCACACCAGAAATTCCCCAAAATCATCAACTGATGGTTTTTTCAGTGATGTTATCTCTTGTTCAGTGAAATTGGGGGATTTTGTCAGTCTGTGAGGACAAGTCAGCTGAAAAGTTTGTTTGGCTTTTATGGGTGTACTAAATCAATCGGTGTTTGTAAATTCTCTCACTGGTATTTGTAAATTCTCTCACTGGTGTTTGCAAACTGGAGTATCCTGTGGGGGAAAAGCAGAGACACAGCCTGTGCCAGGACCCCCCACGGGACTGGAATTGTGGGGGGCTTCTTGCAGCCCTGGATGAGGCCAGGAACCCTTGGGTTGTCTCTAGGAGCCCAGTGGACATCTGGGCTAAGGAAAAGTGTCACTGGTATTGGAGGGCAAAGCATCAGCAGGGCACAAGTGCCATCAGTGCTGGGAGAGGTGACATCATGCTGCACTGCCTCAGCCCTCAGGAAGGGACAGTGCTGAGGGAATGCTGTGGGACCAGCTGGTTGCTTCTTCCCTATGGGATGGGGGTTTGATGCCTTTGGCCCCAGAAGGCTCTCCTGGATGCTGCCCAGCTCACAGGAGAGCTCATCTGAGCGCTTCTTTCTGCCGCAGGAGCCGGCACATGGGGACTAAGTAATTGCCTAACTGCCCATCACAGAGGGAAGCTCTCCCGCAGTGCTGGGTCTCCACTGTGGACTGCGGCCCTCGAGGCATCCCGACAGCCGAGCACATCCCGAGCCTTCCGTCCCACCTGTGGGCTTTCTTTCTTGGGGGAAAGGGCAGCGTCCATCCCCAGTGCATCCCACCTGCTTGCTGTTGGAGATTGGAGCATTATTTGGGGATTATTTTAAATGAAAAGGGTTTTAAGGGACAAGCAGTGGTGGCCGGCAGGCAGGGAGCTCACTGGTGGTGTGGTGTGGCTGTGGGACAGTGGGAGCTGCGGAATTGTCTTCTGCTGCTCTTTGGCATTCATGTCTCTCAGCTGGCTTCTTGTGGTCTGGCCGTGGTCGTGCCTCTCATGCACGGAGCCCAGCACAGACATTTGGCCTCTTTGGCTGGAGCCCAGTGCGGAGGTCTGAGCAGGGATGGCCCCGCAGCCGAGCCCCAGCCCTGGCGTTCCGTGGGATGCTGTGGCGTTCTGTGTGCGGGACCTTCTCGAGCAGAGCCCCGCAGCCCCTTGCCCGGGGCACATCGCAGGGCTTCAGCTCTGTCCTTGGTCTCTCCGCCTCCCTGGTGCCGCTCCCCTGGCCAGCAGGTTTCCCATATTCTCCCCCCGTCCCTCCCACCACCCTCGTGGTGTCACAGCCCCAGCACTGCCAGCCCCCGCCCCGCGTCTGTCGGGAGAAGAAAAGGGTCCCTGTTCCCGCTATGCTAATTGGAAACGCCGGCTCCGCGGGAGCTGCAGCCCTCCCGACTTCGGGAAATGCCTGCGCGCAGCAGCGAGTGGAAAATCCCCGGCTGCCGCCGGCTCGGGGGCTGCCGGCGGGCCGGGGGTGTCCCCTGCTCGCACCTCGGCAGACACCCCTCGGGTCCGGCCTGGGACCGCCCCCCGGGAGCGCTGCCAGCGGCGGGTTCTGCGGCCGACGGGGACACTGCCCGGCTGGCCGCTGTCACTGATACTGTGCAACAGCCGGGACATTAATAGCTCATCGATGGACAGGAATAGCTCTGGCCACGAGGGCACGGGATCCTCCAGGGAACGATCTGTTGTGGGAAGAGGCTGTACCTGTCCTCCAAAGTACCAGCTCTGTCCCATGACTTTCGGAGGACACGAGATGCACGTGGCAGTGCTGGGGCTGTTTGGTGGCATCCCCAGTGTTCATCCCAGCTCTGGGCACTGCGGAGAGCAGATGGCATTCACAA
>VWZF01005173.1:567809-744322 GCA_013396755.1 Sclerurus mexicanus | reverse complement strand
CGGGGGAAGCTCTTAGTGAGTGTGTACAGGGTAGAGTTTTCCTTAGAATCAACCTTTTAATATTAACTCAAGTTAAAAATGGGTTCTCACATGGGTCTGAGGGTGATAAGGGTACACACACATATATATACATATATAGAATGAATGGACAGTGCTTTTGCTTTTCCTGTAGCTGTTTGTGGAGTGGGTACATTAGGAATTTTGGGAAGAGCCAAACGCAGCAGTGGGGTCTGTGTCCCAGCACCACTTGGCAGAAATATCCACTTGGTGTGCACAGCTCCTGCCACTTCCCCATGGATCCAGTCCCCAGGAACTATTCCTGCCGAGGATAGTGTCCTGGCATGATGAGGAAGAATCCAAGATGTAACATTACTGGAATGCTTTTGGGATGACTGGGTAGGAAGAAGCTACACAAGTATGCAGAAGCTGCTGTGGTTTGTCTCCCAGGCCTGAGAAGGAGACAGACCACTTCTATTTGTGCTAACTTGGCTTTTTTATCTTTTGGTGGAAGCGGGAAAAGAACCCAGCCAGAGTGAGCAGTGACACAGGGGCTGGTGGGGGTGCTTTTCGGGGTCCTGGCGGGGTTATGGTTGAAGCAGTGAGGCTGACCCCTGTCTGCAAGGGCTTGTCTAGTTTAAGCAAGACAGAGCCATCCCTACTGGCCTGTCCGGATGGATGGATGGATGGATGGATGGATGGACAGATGGATGTCTGTCTGCTACTCAATATGCTGCCTGTGCTAGCTGGAGCAGGCAGGTGCCCATCCTGCCTGCAGAACAGAGCACAGTGCTGACAGGTGAGCCCCTGAATGGAAGAGGAGCCCAGTGTCATCAAGCCTGGCAATGCCACAGAGCCTGGCAGTACCACCCTCCCTGCAGGGACAGTCCCTCTCGTGAGAGCTGCCCTCAGCCCAGGCCCAGGCCCAGATGCCCTGCTCCGGGGCAAAAGCCTGTAGAAGCATTGAACAGCCTCCCTAGGCTTCCTGGAGTGACAGTGGCGGAGCCTTTCCTGGGATCCTGCAGTGGCAGTGCCCTTTTGTGTCCTGGCCACAGTGGTGGTCCCCTGCCAGCCTCGGCCCTATGGCAGTGGTGCCCGATGAGCTGAATGGGGACATCTGGCAGTGAGCTAGGAAAGGTGACCCCATGGGCAATGTGCCATAGAGGTGAGATTGTCTTCCCAGCCCGAGGCGTTTAAAGGAGGAGAAAAGGGATTGATATATAAAGCCAGCGCTGGGCCTTGGTGCCCCCAACCCTGCTGAGCTGGCCCAGTAACACAGGGGACAGGGTGAGGAGCTGCAGCTGGTGTCAGGCCTGGGAGCGGTGCCAGAGCTGCCGAGGAATGAGTGAGAGGGAGATGGAAGGAGGCAGCTGGAGCTGATGCCAGCACTGATGCTGCCTGTGACCTGCTGCTGGGGCCGTGGCAGAGCCATGCCAGTGCCCTGCTGGTAACACCATGTGCTGGGTCAGGGTGCAGGTCAGGTCTGTGGGATTCTGCAGTGGTGGCAGTCCCTCATGCCATCCTCTCCATGCAGATGCAGCTTCTCCAGGTCTGCTGTGCTGTGGCCTTCTGTGCTCTTGTTCTTGCCTTGTCCCCCTTATCCTTATACTTAGGGTTCCCAGTGCCCTGTCCTGGCCTGCCCTGGCTGACATGTGGCACCAGTCACAGATGCCATACGTACCAACTACTGGGGGGTGGGTACAGATGTCTCATGCTCTGGGCATATGTCCCCTGCACACTGGCACGTGTTCCTGCCTGTGCAGGGAATAGCACAGATACCAGGCTGGGTGTGAGCAGCACCATCCGTGCAGACATGTGAGGCTGACACCAACCTGGGATGGAGAGTGGGCAGGAGCGATGCCACTGGTGAGCCCAGTGCCAGTCCAGGGTGAGTGGCATGTACCGGGGGTCCTGTTGGAGCAGGGCTGAGCCCAGGCATCGCTGCAGATCTGCCTGCCCTTGCTTGTTCTGAACTGCTGACACTCGTCACCAGTTCGTGGGGTGGGGGTGATTTTCCCTGTGTTCTCCCTGCTGGGGTCTCGACTGCAGGCTGGCCCTGGGTGCCCCTGCTCTGTGGTGAGTGTGCTTGCTGTGCTCGCCATGGTGAGCCTGGCTGCCAGCTGTGCCCACAGTGGGGCCAGCACTACCTGAGCATGTGGGGGAATCCAGGGATGACACCACGGTGGGCATCCCTTGTCCCTCGGAGGGGGGAGCACCGGGAGCTGCCAGTGAGCTTGGGCAGGACTGGAGTGACAATCTAAATTGCCCGGAGTTTGGGTTTTCAACGTCCTACGTGTCCCTTTAACAACCAAACTCGCCCTTCTCCCGCTCCACAGCGTCTCTCTCTCCCCTCGCCCCTTCTCGCTGCCTGGGAATGGGAGCAGGCAGCGCGTTCCAGGCAGGAAGGAAAGCTGGAGCTGTTTAAAACTCGCAATCTTCAGGGAATTTCAATCGCGTCCAAGCCTGTTCGCAACCAACTGAATAGCGGTGCAGGGTTTGAATGCTGGCCCGCCTCCGCCGCCGCCTCCTCCTCCTCCCTCCGGCCGCGCCGCTCCTGCCGGCACCGGGCGCTGCCGGCTCCGCCGCCCGGCGCTGCCATGGGGGCACCGGGGGGGGCTCTGCCCAGCGCCAGGGGCAGCGCCGCCGTCTAGGGGGGCTCTGCCGGACCCACACCTGCCCATCATGCCATTGCTGGATTTTTTCTGGGCTTGCTTCAAAAGAGCCAAGGTAAGGGACCGCTGCCTGGTGGTGTCCGTCCCTGACGCCCTCCAGTTTCAGGACGAGCCTCTGGAAGGGACGACGGGGAGGCTCCCGGGAGGGACTCGGTTTGCTCGCGGTGTCAGCGTCTGCTCTGGGGGGTACGGGTCCCGCGCCCCATGTGCACGTGAGAGGTTAATTTTGGGTGGGCTGAGTGTGAGTGTGCTGGTCCCTGGTCCCTGTGCTCACCCGCGGTCCCTGTGCCGGCAGCCCTGGCTGGGCAGGGGGCTCAGCGGGTTTGCGGGTCTGGGTGTGCCCTCGGCCCTCCGAGGTGCTCAGCACGTGCCGAGAGGGTCCTGCCGTGCCTGGCTCGGGTGGTGTGGCTGGGCTGGGACACCTTCTGAACCCAGAGGCTCAGGTTGCTCCTGGTGCGGCTGCAGGACCACGGCTGGCTTGGCCAACCTGGAGGGCCAGGGTGGCTGTGAGTGAGATGACAAAGGAGCGGTGAGGCCGGGGCCCCCAGTTTTTAATTTCCTGCAGCAGCGGCTCTCGTGGCATCTGGGATTTTTCATTGGCCTTTAATTCCTCATCTGTCGCCTTAATAACAAGCAACTCTCCCTGTCCGCCCCGACCACTGTGTTGGTTTATTGTGTCCCAGCCCACACAGTGCAGTGGGAGGTGAGTTGGGAAGACTGTAGAAGTATGGTCAGTGTGGATTTTGGGAGGTTCAGCTTGGGAAACGCATAAAATCCCTTTACAGGCAGAGCTGTACTCCAGGCTGTGCCGGGCGAGTGGATCTGCTGCAGTGAAATGGATGTGGAATGCACACTGTCCCCCGGGCTTTCAGTGCAATGCTTAAAATAGTTGAGTCTAAAAATGACATTTGTGAAATTCATTAGTAATATTAGTGGCTGTCTTGTCCCTGCTGCCTCCAGAGAGCTCAGCTGTCCTCATTAACCCTGCTTGTCCCTGCGTGCTGCGTGTTGGCATTGCCATTGTACTGGTGGTGACACAGAGACAACGCTGGGTCCTGCATCCCCCTTGAAGATCTGCAGATCAAAGGCCTCCAGCCCAGCCCGTTCTGTCTCTGGTGCCCGGGTGCTTCAGTGATGTTGGAAGCAGCTGAAAGACCGCTGACTTCAGCCCATCACCTCAGCCAGACATGGGGTCCGGTGCCCCAGCTGGCCAGGACACCACTCTCCTGGGTGCCCTTGGTGGGCACTGATGGCCTCGTGAGGGGCTGAGGCTTCTGCCTCAGCCTGACTCTTCTCCCCATGCTGGTGCTGCTCACCACAAACAGCTGAGAAATTTCTTAAAGAGGGAGAAACGTGCTGGGCTCTGTCTGCGGGATTAAAGCTTTCCAGGTTAAATGAGGTGGAGCTGTGGCTGGCGGAAGCTTTCATGAAAAAAGGAAGGTGTGGGAACAGACTGGGCAATGCCAAAGGAGCCACAGGAGCCCGGTGACCTCCCCCAGACACATGGGCAGGCTGTGCGGTCACAGCAATTACTCTGGCCCTGCTGATGGCGCCTCTCGGGCAGGCACTGTTGAGGGAAGCCCAGCAGCAGGGACGTGGTTAAACCCATCTCCCCTGGGTCATCCCCAGCCCTGCTGCCCTGGCAGGAAGAGGGGTCCCGGGCTCCATGGGAAAGGCCGGCTCAGCAGCATGCTGCATTCCTGCAGCGATCCTGGGGCACCTCTGGCCCCATTCACAGGGCTGCGGCAGTGCTGGAGGGCTCGTCTGGACCTGGAGCAGGGCTGGAGTGGTCCCAGGCTCTGTGCTTGCCTCGGGACCGGGGAATGGGGGGCCCTCGGCTCCACGTCTGCAAATTGCCACCATCTTCCAAATGCTACTAAGGCTCTACTGCCGTGAATCTTGCTTCTCTTGGCTTTCCTTGAGAGCTGGGGTGGTGGGCACATGCTGGGAACACTGTGTTTGCTCAGCACTCAGGGCTGTGGCTGGTGCTGCTGTTTTAAAACCAATGGGGCTGATGCCCTGGAGAGAAGCCTTTGCCAGAGCCCTGTGTGTCCTGGGAGCCAGAGCAGCACTTCTGGTCCCAGCTCCTCTCCAGGCAGAGGTGAGGCTGGAGGGGGGCCTGAGCCCAGACACGAGGGCTAGGAGTCCATGAATATGAGAATCAAATCTATAACAAAATTAATTCTTCTTTTTCTCTCTCTTTTCACAGAGTTTCACATTGCTAGAAGATAAGAAAGATGCAGGTAAGCTGCGGCAATATTTTTTGTGGCAGGAGTATTGTCACTGTGGGATGGGCAGGGGTCATGGGAAGAGGACAGTTCCTTCTCTGGGCTCCTGCGTTCTGCTACCAGCAGTGTGATTTTGCCCCCAAACTCTTATTTTCAGAGGGATATATTTGCGAAAAGGCCTTGGCTCCTTTTCAGTTCCTCTCTTTGTGGTGAACAGCTTTGTTCTCCACAGATAAACTCATTGTGAGCTTTGGAGCCTTGGCACTGGTGTGACCCAGGAAGGTCTCCCTGGCTCAGAGCCCCTCAGCTTTGTGTGACTGAGATGTCTCACTGGGGACTTTGGGGAACGAGGGACTCGTGGTGCAGCTCCAGGATGATCCATGGGGATTGTGTGTGGCTCCACAGGCTGCTGCTGCTCAGATCAAACCTCTGCCAAGGCGGGGGCAGAGGGTGGGAGTCGGGGCTGCCCCATCCTGGGGGGCTTGTGGATGCTGAGGAGGCTGGTGATTGTCTGTGGGAGAAGGAGGAGGAGGAGGAGGAAGAGAAGGGATTGTGTACCAGCAGGGTTGGGAACTAGGGATGGAGATGGGGCTGTGGGCAGGAGGGTAGAGGCACCACCTTTCATCATCCCACTTGTAAGTGCCGTAGGGGTCTTTGCACAGTGATACCCCCAGAATCAAACCCATTCCGTCCTGCAGGCAGCCTGTGGGCGTTGGCTCTGGCAGCCCTGGAAGTGGGGGAACCTGCAGCCTGGGGTGGCTCTGCTGATTTTGGCACAGTGCTCAGGTCCTGTGGATGGTGGCTCCAGCACCGGAGGCAGGGGGAGCGTGGCTGCCCACACTGTTGACCAGAGCCTTGGTGCCATGAAAAGGGAAACCTGCCATCCAGGGAGCCCATGGGATGTGCCTGAGGGTCCCCAGGCGGTTCTCTGACTGGAGGGCAATGCCCAGGAGCCTCTTGTTTTCATCCGTGTAAGGGTTAGGTGAGCTCTGAGCCCAGCTGGAGAGAGCCTGGGAGCACAGAAGAGCTCTGGGCAACAAAAGGTCCTTTGTGAGGGAGCCTCAAAGGTATCTGGGTGGTCTCTGACTCTTTCACGGGAGTGATTAAGAATGTGAATGTCAAGACCTTGTTAAAAAGGGTTAAAGAACTCTGTGGAAAGGACGGGGCAGGGAAGACTCCTATGGATCACACTGTGAATGGGATTTTGGGGGGAAGAATATTTATAGGTGTTTTTCCCGTGGTTAAAAGTCCCTGTAGAATCCAGGTATCACCTGGTGAAGGCTCAGTGACACTCATACAACCCAATGTGACACCTGCCTGTCACATGTCCCTGTCCCAGCTCTGGCTGCTGGAGGGATGCTGGGCTGCTGTGAGCTCTGGGGGCAGGAGGAGCAGGAGTTTCATGTCCCTGAGCAGATGCAGTTTCTCACTGTGGGATTTGTCACTTGTGATGCATCACTGGAGCTACGGTGGCTTCTGCTGTCATTGCAACCTGCAGCATCCCAGTGCCTGGTGTAGGGCTGGAGTTCTGCCTTTCCAGTGGATTACACTGGATGGGGGGTTCGTGCCCTTCGCGGGGATTTTAAAGCCCTGGGAAGGGGCCAGGGCAGGTCCCTGTGTCCTCTTTGCTGATTGTCCCCAGAAGGCACTTGGACAAAGGGGGCATTTAAGGAGACAGTTCATGGGCTCAGGGAACACCATTCCCCTCCCTGATGATTTTCAGTCTCTTTGAATGGCAGCATGAGGACCTGAGCTCCTGACACAGCAGCATGAGGCAGGGCACAGTTGGTTCTGGTTTATCCCAGGAGCTGTTGGCAAAGTGTCTGTCATGGCTCTTCCATCAATTCCTGGAGCCTGCCTCTGATTCCCCTCCGCAGCACTTCTGCTCTGCCAGCACACCTGGGAAACTCACTGAGCTGCTTTCCAGGTATGGACAGACCCGTTCCCAGCTCCCAGCCCCATCCCTGAAGCTGTGGCTGTGCTGTCACATCCCCTTCCCTGAACACCAACTGGACAAGGTCACTGTGGCTTCCCCCAACATTAAAATATCCGGGTATGCCATGGCAGCATCTGCAGCAGTGATGATGGAAAAGAACTTGGATTTCATCTGCCATCTCAGAGGTGACTTTTAAGCTGGAGCACACAGGGACTTCTGTGTCCCTGATCTCCCTTCCACTGCCCTACCCCATGGCAGGACCCACCCTGGCTCACCCTGTGGTCCCCTCCAGCAGCATCCCTGGCTGGGTGGGACACAGTGCCCCTGCACAGCCCTGAAACATCCCATTGGAGCAGTCCCAGCCGGGCCAGGTTTCCATGGATTTCCTAACTCTCTGCTTCCTCTCCAGTGTTCACTTCCCATGTATTGTTCTGGACAGAACAGAAAGGAAAGGCTTGGAGCAGAAAGGAAAGGCTCACAGACTGGCTGTGCACGTGAAAACTGCATCCTCAGAATAAAGTCCTGCCAGTAGCAGCACCAGGACCCTCCAAATGGGATCTGGAGGTGCTCTGCACATGTCACTGAGCAGTGATTCCTCTCACTGCCAAGCGAGAGGGATGGAGCTGGTGGCTCCTGGCAGCACAGCCAGGCAGTGGTGACATAGCAGCATTTCAGGGTGGGCTCCTCTGGCTGAACGTGGGTGAACTAATGGGGAAAAGCAGCACAAGAGACGCAGCTGAACTTTTGCCCCTGCATGAAATAATAAGGTTGTATTTACCCAGCATCTGGATTGCTGAAAATAACCTGCTAAATTTAGTTGTTGTTGATGTGTTGTCACAGCTGAGCTGTTCTTCTCTACTCACACAAAAATCTCTTGCACTGGCTTGGTGGCTTTGTGGCCTGAGCACGAGGCCCTTGTTCCTTGCCTGACCTATGCCCATGAGTTGGATTCCCTGGATTTTGGGGGGGGAAAACAGGGATTGGGATCTGATTGTGTCATTGCCTGGATGGGTTGGAAGGGACAGGGACTGGGGGCTGGCAAAGGTCTGTGCTGGGGTGTGTGGTTGTGCCAGGACTAGTGGGTGTGCAGGGACCAGCACTGCTGCCCTCAGCACCAGGGCCGCTCTCTGGCTGTGGCATTGGTGCCAGGGAGATCTGGGGGACCCTGGGTGTGGGCGGGATGCTGGACATGGCAGCAGGGACCTGTTCTGGGTAATTCTGGAACTTGCTGAGAAACCACTGCTGTTACATGGTGGAAAAGGCAGTCACGGGGCTGGGTGTAGGTTGGAGAGGTGGGAAGTAGAAAAGCTGAACTGAATGTGATTATTAGTGGTTTTGGTGGGACATGTGATGAGGGGATTCTGTGCTGCTCCTTCCTCTTCCTCTTCCCTGCCTTCCTGGACCCGAGCTCAGCTTGGCTGGTGAATCACACTGAAACACCAATCTCCCTCCCAAAATAACACCGGGTCCCTCCCGGCTCTACAGAGCCCTGGGGAGCTCTGCCACTCCTTGGGTTATTCCTCATGAAGGAAGGGAGATGTTTCTGAAATACTCTCATCTTCCCTCACAGTCTCTGTGACCTGACTCCTGCACCCTCCTTTCACTGGGAATGGATCCCTGACTGGCCAGTGCATATGCTTTGTGATTAACTCTTAGGAGTAAAAAAGTTTTTCAAAAAAATGAGATAATTCCTAAACAAGACTTTATACACTAAAATTCACCCTGCGAGGGCAGCTTCAGAGCAGTATGTGCCCTTTCATCCGATGTTTCCTTAGGAGCTGGGACAGCCTCTCCTGAGGCTTCAGAAATTATCTCCAGCGTTTCCTTTCCAGCCTGTCATTGCACCCCTGAGGTTATTTTGGAGCTGCTGACCCCTTTGATGCATATTTATCCCTGTTGGTTGAATTTCCCTAGGACGTGGGCTGGTGCTAATGCCCTGTCAGAGCCAGGCTTGGGCATTTCCCCACAGGTCACTCTGGGATATTTGTGGTGGGTGCAGGAGGTTTGCAGGGATGGTGGATCCCATGTGAGTCCACGGAACCAGGTTCAGAATTCCATCCTCAGGTAATCGGCAGGAACCAGCATGGCAGTGACATGAGCATGCAGAGGATGCCTGTTAGTGCCTTGGCTACAGTAATTTGAAACACATTTCGTTTGTTCCCACGCCACCTTTAAGTTCTTTAGACCATGCAGGATGCTGGGTCCCCCCTCCCAGCCCTCTCTCACCCCTCTCCCCAAGGGTTGGGCAGCTTGTAGAACATCCATGCCACTGTGCCTGGCTCCTGAGAAACCAGTGAAAATGGGAAATGATGAAAAACCCTTTAAAAGAAAATCAAAACCAACTTGGCCACATTTTGCTTTTCTAGTCAATGATCATAGGGAAACTTTGTCAGAGGCTGGAGCCTCCCCAGCGCCTGAATGAGGCTCGTTCTCACCCCTGTGCCACTCTGCCCGTAACATGATTGTAGTTCTGACCCCGCAGCAGCTGCTGCAGAGGCAGATCCCCCTACCCAGCTTAGCTCCATCCTTCTGGGGCTTTAATTCCAGGGATGGAAATTTTCCTGTTTCCTGTAGATAACAAAATACAGATCCCCCTCTCTGGACAGCAGGATCCACTCATGGCTTGGGGAATTTTCTTTGAAGGCCAGAAAGGAAGAGCCTGGGCTTTTCTGTGCTGGTGAGCTGCATGGCACGTGGGAAATGCAGGGAATGAGCTGAGAAAATGCCCCTTTGGCCACCTGGTGCCCAGAGCATCGCCAAGCTTTCCCCATGACAGCAAGGAGAGATTGAGGCTGGCTGAAAAGAAACTGCAGGCAGCAAAGTACATTTTCAGCTGCATCCTTGGGGTGGTTTGCATGAGACTGAAGGGGTCAAGAGGGAAGTTCCAAGCGTAGTCACTTCCCCGAAATGATAATGAGAAAATACACTGAAAACTGGTGGAAAGGTTTAGCTGGGCAATGTTTTTGCTTTGGTCAGAGCTCTGACATACAAGCTCCTTAAACATGCACAGGAAGGTAACATTTCCTGTCTCTGAAATAGCCCCTCTGTCCTTCTGGGGAGAACCCGGTGTAAAGGGAACGGGCAGGGGGCTGTGGAAACCTCTCGGGGCTGTGTGATGCTCACGGGGGTTTGTTTTCAAAGCCTGAGAGGTCAGATGGGGAAAAAGCGGTGAGAGGTGTTTGCAGGCCAGTCTGATCACGTTAATTCCTTCTCCCCTTAATGAACAGCCTCTGAGTGAGTCCTGCCCGGAGTGTTCCCCGGGCTCTGAACCCCCACCCGTCCCCGGGAGCGAAGCGGGGCTGACTCGGTTTTGGGAGGATGGAGGTGGAACACGTGGCTCAGCATCACCTTAACCTTGCTCCCTGGTGATGCCTCCCGGGGATGCTGCGGGATGCAGCGCGGGGAGCGTCTCCCGGGANCGGCCGCGGCTCCGTGCGGGACGGGACGGCGCGGGCGGGCAGGTGAGTGCGGGGCCGGGGCTGGGGGCGTGAGCCCGGTGCGGGGCTGCGGAGAGAGCGGGGAGGTTGCCTTTGCTGCTCAGCGAGGGGAAGGGCAGCGAGGCTGGTGCGGGGTGGTCTCTGTGCGGATCAGCGCCGTGGGCTGCAGAGGGCAGAGCGTGGGCAGGGGACGTGGCTAAGGGGCTCAGGCTCTGCTTTCCTTCCAAACCCGAGCGATTTTGGTGGTGTTCTGGGCTGTGCCCGGCTGCCCACTATGTCCGAGTGTGGGTGATCCCAATCCCAAAGCCAAAGGCTGACTGTCCTGGGCCCCTTGGTAAAGCAGATCACTCACTCAAGGGGCCATCTGGTGAAAAGAACCCACACTTTTCATCAAAGAAAGGGCATTATTTTGTATTTGATCATGTCTTGATGATGCTTGTATCAGTCATCTTGTCAAGGCTGTGAAAAGGCTCAAGGAATGTTTGTTCATTTGGAACTCCAGTGCTAAACCTGGCGTGATGTGGCTTGTAAAGATGCCTGCTGTAATGGGGGAGCGGGTAATGATCTTGAAAGCCATTTCTTTTGGGTTGTGTGAAAGAGGAAACACTGCGGCTCTGGGCTCTGTCGGTTGCGATGCTCAGTGAAGCAGTCAATCTCATACCTGCCCCAAGACACATGCTGGAGACTCACTCCTCCTGCTGATAAACTGACCCTTCAGAAATGGCCCAAAGCATGCTGGGTGGGCAGGGGTTACTCCTCAGGGATGAGGAGATCAACTTAGTTTGCTGTAGGCAAGAGGGAAGTGGAGTTTTCCACGGAGCTCCTGCTGCCGGACCCCATTGCATGTGGGTGAGCTGTAGTCAGGGGCTGTTGGTCCCACAGGACAGGGGACAGAGGGGGCAAGAGGTTGTTTTGGGATGATCCACATGAGAACAGAGAGCACACAGGTCCCCTCTGGGGTTCTCCTGGTGGGTCCATGGTTGCTCCAAGAAGATAGCTGTGCCGGTAAGATTTTCAAGGGATTGCTCAGCATCCTGCCTCTTTTCACTCATGTTGGAAACCCCATGTGTGCTTCCGAGGCAGGACCAGAATGGAAAACCACATTCTTAGAGTTGCAAACCACCGCCACTGTCTCTGGGAGCACAGACTGCTCGGTTTGCCATGTGTCCCTGGAGCAGCCACGAACTCCTCGTTCCCCCTCTGTAGCAGCCCTGCAACCAAGCCCCTTGTGCCCCCAGCGCAAGTACGATGTCATCAGCTCCACCTGCTGCAGCAAAGTCCACATGTGGGCTGGGGACTGGGGTCCTAACTGTCCCCTCGGTGGGACTGTCTGGAGGGAGGGCCAATTACCCCCCATCCGCCACGATGTGGCAGGAGGAGGCTCCGGCACGTGTGGGTAAGGCAGGAACAGCTGGGTAATGGAGCTGGTTGCTCACTGCTCAGCAGCGTTTTGCCTTTCAGCAGCTGGGGGCTTTCTGCCCTGCTTCAGCGGTGGCCACATAACCCAGATTCCTTGGATAAATTCCTGCTGTTTCTCAGAGATCTGTGGCTGCTGTTTTAATTGCCCGGAGCTCTGGGCCAGACACAGGACCCTTGTTGCACAAACTTGGCTCCCATGAATGATGCTGTTGTGTGGGTCTCTGAGCTTCTCTCTTTCTCCCTCTTGCCCTCCTCCCTTGGAAGCCGGGAAATTCGGTGCTGGTGAGATCTTGCCTGCTGTCCTTGTACAGCTGGTGACATGGCTCCAGCTGCCATTTCGGGTGCACCAGTCAACCTCTTTTCCCTGATTTTCCTCTTCTGAACAAGGATATTGAAGCCATCCTCCTCCTCTCAGCTGGAGCTGGCTGGGCCAGCTCTGTCAGGGCTGACACCCAGGGGAAGCCGCTTTGTGTGGAAATACCGTGGGCTTCTCCTGTTCTCCATCCACAGGAATGGAAAAATAGGAGTCATGAATAATGAATTAGCAGAGCGGGGTCTCTGACCAGATGTGTGTGACATACGTACCTCAGAACCCACTGCTGGTGGGTGCCTTTCTGGGCTCTGTTTGTATTTACAGACCTGAAAGAAAACTTGAACACTTTTTTCTTCAGCGTTTATTTTGGTTGCTGGGAAAGAGCAGCAGTGACTGGCCACGGCAGGATGTGTCCGCCGGGGGTGCGTGGGTTCGCCTTCTGCCGGAGGTGCTCAGTTGGAGCGAAGGTGCTTTTGGCATGGATTCAGAGTGAGGTTTGGTCCCTTTTTTACGCCGTTTCCTTGGTCTGGCTTTTCCAGGGGGATTTCGTTTAGCGAGGGTGTTGCGTGCCGGGTCCACCGGAGTGCGCGCTGCCGGCCGTCGGGGCGTGCAGGGACCGCGATGTGTTGGGGGACCGGAAAGGACCGGGGAGGGGTCACGCGTAGGGGACCCCGGTGTGTGTTTGTGCCTGCGGGGTCTGTGTGGGACCGGCTGCTTTGCTTTGCCCTCGCCACCGCCTGTTTCTAGCTCAGCATCTCTGAGAGATTTCCAGCTCTCTGCCCCCACACCCTCCCTGTTCCTGCTTCACACAAGGAAAGGGTGGAAAAATGCTTGAAATCCTCTGAGCCCAGCATTTTTCTACTGGCTGTCACCGTGCTGGGATCACCCGGGTGAAACATCCGTCCTGGCCGTCCCCTGGGTGCTGGCCTGGGCGTTGGTCAGTCCCCCGACGCTCTGCACACATCATGTTTCCAGAGGCTTTGCTCACCCTCTCTGCCTTTCTGCCCCCTCCCCGGGAGCCGGGGACCTGCGCTCTGTGGGGTTGGCACTTGTGGGGCTCAAGGCTCGCCTGGGTTCTGACACCCCACGGCCCCCGACCCCTTGTCTGCCCACGGGCGCTCACAGCCCGTTGCTCCTTGCCTGAGTGACTTTCCACTGATCCCCCCACATCAACAGCTGCTCTCTTCACTGGGGCAGACCCTGGCGGGGCACCGGCTGCCTGCTGTCACTTCCCCTGCCATCCCCCTGCCCACCCCTGGGCTCCAGCGAGGGGCTCCTGCACACAAAGCTGCAGGAGGACTTTGCAGCCAACAAGGGCTGCATTGAGCCGCCTGTGCTGGAGCCCCTTCCCTGCATGGTGAGGGGCTATGGCGGGGGCAGAGGTGGGCAGGAGCTTGGTGAGAGGAGGGTCAGGAGCTGGGGAAGAAAGGAAGGAAGGAAGATGTGCATCAAAAGCCTCTCAGACTATGAAAACAATGCGGGAAAAAAATCCTGGTTTTTAACTTGATCCTCCCATATTGGGGGCTTGGGCATCCCTCCAAGCAATGATTTCACGGGAAAAGCTGCCTGCACTATGTCTAGTCTCTCTCCTACTTTTCTGGTCATCCCACCCCAAATTGCCACCTGCCTGTCCTTGTCTTGTGTCTGTGCCCAGTGTTCATCTCAGGCCTCCTGCCCAGGGTCCTGTTGCCTCCGTCTCATGCTCTGCCTCCTCTGCCTCTGCCTCCACACTTGGGCTGGTGCTTCCTGACCTCCAACCCTTTTGCCTTCCATTTCTCACAACAAAATTCCTCCTTCAAGTCCACTTTAAACACTGTTTTTCTTTCTTAGCCCCCTATTCCAAACCTGGCCCCCACTTTTCTCCCTCACCCTCTTGCAAATTGCCTGTGGCTGGTCCCCTCTGATGTGACACGTCTGGGGTCCAGAGTTAGGTTGTGAGGTGTGTGCGCCATGAAGAGGGTCCTCCTCACCCTGTGCTGTTGCAGGAGTAACTATGGAGCAGGAAAATCCCCTTCAGAGTGAGGGGGATTTCTGGGGACATGAGTCCTGAGAGCAGAACCAGTGGTCCTCTCTGTGTCTCGCTGACACTCTCACCCTGGCTGTTCCATCTGCTGGGTCTGACGGACAGGAGAGCCGGGGACAGCTGGGCTTCTGTCCAGAAACTGTCCTGGGGCGCCTCTTTGTGGGGGCAACAGCCTGAGGGACCCTCGTGTGGGTGCAGCGTGGCAGGGAGGTGGCAGCTGTTGGTGTCACTGTCCTGCAGCCGCAGGGTCCAGCCTGCAGGCCAGGCTGAGCCCTGCAGTTGCTGCTGCCAGTCTGGGAGCAGAGGGAGGGGGACAGCTGAGCAGAGAGGATGGGGAGCTGGGGCAGTGTGGGACATGGATGGGTCTGGGGTTGGGCTGGACTTCACATGTGTCACAGACACATGGACCGGTTTGGGTGGGAAGGGACCTTAAAGCTCATCTCGTTCCACCCCGTGACACAGGCAGGGACACCTTCCATTAGACCGGGTCACTCTGAGCCCTGTCCAACCTTGGACACTTCCAGGTATGCGGCATCCACAGTTTCTCCGGGCACCCTGTGCCAGGGGCTCACCACCCGCACAAGGGAAGGATTGCTTCCCAATCTCCCATCTAATCCTGCCCTCTGGCAGTGGGAAGCCATTCCCCTTGTCCAAAGTTCTTCTCCAGCTCTCCTGGAGCCCCTCTAGGCACTGGAAGGGGCTCTCAGGTCTCCCGGAACCTTCTCTTCTCCAGGTGGACACCCCCAGCTCTCCCAGCCCGTCTCCGTGGCAGAGGAGTTCCAGCCCTCGGAGCATCTCCATGTCCCTGTCCTGTGCCGGCTGCGGCTGATGCGGCTCCGCCGTCCGGCTGCGGGAGCGGGGCGGGACAGCCCCGGGGGCGGCGGGCGGGTCCCGGGGCGGGCGATCCCGGGCACTGGGAGGTGGATCCCGGCCATGGAGGGGGCGGATCCCGGGAGCGGGGATACCGCACCTGCCGCGGCCGCGCTCACACCGACAACAGCCGGGGCGCCGGCTGGCACCGCCCGAGCCCGCCCGGGCACCGGGGCTCCTGCTCCGCTGCGCCCTCCGTCCTCCTCCGGCATCCATCCTCCTCATCCCCCCGCGACCGCAGCGGGGCGAGGCACAGCCTGAAGGTAACTCGGGAACCTGCGGCTGTGTGCGGGGTTGCGAGGGGAGAGGAGGCGGCTGATTTCGGTAGAGAGCATCCAGCAATCTGCTAAATCTCCAGGCGTTGCTCCTGGGCTCGGGTTGTGCTGTGCCTGGAGCGTTGCACATGTATGACAGAGAGTCCTTTCCTGAAATCACTTTCAGCTCTGTGTGCAACGGAGTAAGCAGACGGGAGGTGACGGAGAGATACAGTGACTTCACGTTGTGCCCGGGGAGGCTTAGTTTGACATTAGGAACAATTTCTTCCTGTAAAGGACTGTCCAGCCCTGGCAGAGGCTGCCCAGGGCAGTGGTGGAGTCACTGTCCCTGGAGGGATTTAACAGCCATGTGGATGTGGCACTCTGGGACATGGTCAGTGGTGGCCTTGGCAGTGCTGGAGGAACAGGTGGGCTCGGTGGGCTCAGAGGGCTCTTCCCTCCGGAGAATGCTGCTCAGCCCTGCTGCCTCCAGAATGCTGCCGAGTGGGATGTGTGTGGTCTGGCACCAGTGTCTGTGTGTGAATGAACATGGTGCTTGTACGAGGGGACTGTTGCTGCAGCTGGGGCTGATGAGAAGCTTAGAGCTGGTACTTGTCTCCTGACATCCTCGAGCTGTAACTGGATCCCCTTCTGTCATTCCCAGCCTGAGTCACGGCAGTGTGTGGGATGAGGATCCGCTGCTGCTGTGGGAGTGGGCAGGTTTGGCTCCCGGCTCTGCCACACTGAGCCGTGTACTGCCAGCAGAGCTAGCGAGGGATGTGAGAGGCTGGCTGAGGGGTTTGGGCTGCCTGGCTTTTGTCAGGGCTCCTCCTCACCCTCCTCTACCTGAGACTAGTGGCAATTAACCCAGTGGCTGGGAAAGCACAGATTTGCCATCTGATCCAGAGAGTGAGTTGTTGGAAAAACCATGCTGACGTCAGGAGACTCCAGATCAGGCCCTCATGCCGCAGCGGGGAAGACTGGGCTCTGTGTCCTGGCTTTCAGTGCCATGGGCACGTGTTCCCAGCGGACCGACTCCTTCGGAGCCCTTTGTCATTGGTGGGGACAGATAGGTTTGCCAGGCATACATTGTTTGCCACATTGTGACCTAGTGCTGCTCTGGAGGAGAGTGCTGCCAAGGTGAGAGGCTGCTTCCCCAGGGGCTGTGTGAATGTGCGGAGCTCAAACACCGGCCCTTTGTGTGTTTGGATTTGTGGTTTGTGTTCTGGAACAGCTCTGTGTGCTGAGGGCAGCAGAGCCTCTTCTACTAAAGGCCTTTGTACAGTCCTGGGGTGTCGGAGCACATATTGTGAGTTATTGGCAGAAATCCACATTCTTTTCCCTGTGCATACGTGAACTCTTATCAATGGCAGTGCCTTTTTCTGTTTGCATTCTAACTGAAGCCCAGCTGGGGAGGTGGCTGTGCAGCCGCCCCTTGCCACTCTCTGCGCACGTGTGCCAGCAGGAGCAGGGGCCACGGATCTGCTCGGACCTTGTCAGCCCCCCTCCATTCTTGCAGGTGAAAATTTGGCTCCCACCCTTATCCCAAAATTTTGTCAGTATTTTCTGTATGTGGCAAAACACCAAGCCCCAGCGCAGGCATCAAAGTGGCTTCTGAGGAGCAGCTCACGTTCACGCCATGTTGTCGCACTTCCTCCAAGAAATCCTTTTCTGATAAAAGACTGGCTGCATAAATCCACTTGTGCTTCTGTTGAGCATTCCTTGTCTGCATTGTCTCCAATGCCCAAACCCCAGTGTATGTGCAGGACAGGCTGCCAGCAGTTGAGTTTCGTAAGAGAACAAAACGTGGTTGTGCCCAAGGGCACGTCAGTACTTCCCCTTGGTTTTGTACTAATTTCAAAAAGATTTGAAGGTTTGCAAAGTCAATTGAAGTCGAGTGCGGAACGAAAGGTTGCCCTTTCCCCGAGGGCATGCTGAGGTTGCTGTGTGACTTTGGGCCAAAGGAACAAGCTGGGAAGTTGGCTGGCACCAGGGGGTGTGGGGAGTGCTGAGTGCTCCTGGCCCTCTGTGCCACAGGTGTGGGGAGCCAGGGGGAGCAGCTGGGAGCCAGGCAATTCCCTGACTTTGCTCTCCTGGGGAACAGGGTAAATCATCCCCAGCAGAGAGGAGAACTGAGTCTCCTTCCTTCAGCTGATCAGTCCATGAAGAATCCAAGACAGTGTCCCTGTCACAGGGATTTGAGACTTGCCTTTGACCTTGGTGTGGCTTCGGAAAGGCTTTTGCATTTGGTGTCTGTGTGAGTTTAATCCCCAAATTTAGGCATCATGCTGGCAGTGGGGCTGCAGGTCAGGGAATGCCTCTGGCAGGGTCACAATGACTCTGACTGCATGAGGAGCTGGGGGTCCCATGGTACAGTGGAACCCCTTGCCCTGTGCCAGGGCTCATCTCCCTGGCCCAGCGGAGCATCACCTAATGCAGGGGTCTCCTTATCTCATCCAGCCTCCAAGAAGAGATGTTGCTCCATCCCTCTGTATTTGGTGACACAGATTGCTAGAGCCCAGGGATGAAAGCTGAGCTAATTTTGTGTATGTAAAAGGTTTTAGAAGCAGCGTCGGGGCTGTAAAAGCTGAGATGCCATTTCTCCTGCCAGGCCTCCCATCCCCCGCTGTGCCCATGCTGATCCTGCCTTCAACGTGACAGGAGCCACAGGGAGTAGCAGCCCCCCAAACCGTGGGTGCTGCTGGCACCCAGGTGAGCTGAGCATGGGAATGCCTGCCTGGAAATTGGGTTTTCTTATTTCTCAACTTCCTTCCGTCCACATGCTCTTTCAGCCCCACTGGGATGTGTGTTGGAGGTGTTCAGTGGGATTTAGTGCTGGAGGAAAGCTGTGCAGGAAAGCTGCCGGAGTCTCCAGGGGCCGGTGGTCAGGGCTGAGGAGCGTCCGTGAACCTTTGTGGCATGCTCGGAGCTCCAGAGGGGACTGGCAGCAGCTGCACATTCCAGTGAGGCCGAGGGTCTCCCTCCTGGTTAATGATTGAGCTGCAATGGCCCTTTGGTTCCTGCTATTTGGAGAGGCACCTCAGAACGGTGTGAACCTTTCCAGGCTGCAGGGCTGGGCGTGGGGTTTTAAAGAGACAGAGTCTGTTCCTACATTTCCAGCCAGAGATTATTTCTCTCGTGCTGGAGATGATGGCTTGTGGGTTTTTTGTCTGTTTGCTTTCTGATTAATTGGGCACATTACCTGCATGTTCTGCACAAGGGATTGTTGTTGGCGTGCAGCTGCAGTGGCCTTGCTCTGCCCTGCTCCATGCTCGTCCCTTTGTGCCTGGTGCTCCCTCTGGGGTGCTGATCCTGAGCCCGTGGGATGTGGCTCCTGCCAGGTCCCCATGTGTCCCCAGTCTCCGAGTGCTGTGGCACCCATGGATGGCTGTCTACCCAGTCTACCTCTTGATTAATCATTGACCGGGCACACTGACCCTGTGGCCGCAGTGGAGCTGTTTGTCTTTATCAGCACAGGGCACTTGTCACCCCCTGCCAGTTCCAGGCAGAGCACACGTTAACAGCTGGTGCTGGGAACAGCTTTAACAGCTCAGGGGACCTTTCCTGGGGCTCAGTCAGTTTGCGTCCCATTGCACCGGAGGCACATGGAATCCTAAGATCATTTGGGTTGGAAGGGGTCATAAAGGTCATACAGTTCCAACCCTCTACCATGTCCAGCTTTCGTTCCTTTGCTGTCCCATGGCTGAGCTCAGTCGTCCTTTCTGTGTCCATCTCACAGGTCCCACTGAGCCATCCTGGTCTGTCAGGAGTTGGGCAAGGGGTTACCAGAACCTGCTGGCCAGGCTGCAGTTTGGCATCACACCTTGTGTGTGTGGGACAGAGCCACTGAGCCCTGCAGCTGCAGAGGAGCAGTCCCTGGGGCTCTGCCTCTGCTGGCTGCCTCGAGGGGGACTCAGGCAGGAGTGTGGGGTGTCGGAGCCTGGGGGGCAGCAGGGGGGACAAGGCTGGGGGGACAAGGCTGGCGAGGAGGTCAGGATAAGTCCTGGGACAGCTGGCTTCTGGCGTGGTGAACATCTGGATTTCCATGGGTGCTGCAGCCAAGGCTCGGGCATCCCATTGCTTAACTGGGAGCAGGAGCTGGCAGCTCCTCCTGGGGCATCCCAGCACTGAACCTGAGAGGGCCCAGTGCACCCCAGCCTGGGTGAACAGAAGGATTTCCTGCCCTGCAGGCAGAGACGACAGGAAAGATGGCATTTAAAGGAAAAAAGAAATATAAAATAAAAGGAGTGGAGAGGAGGAGGCTTTGCTGCGAGTGGTGGGCTGAAGGCTGAAGGGAAGGGGAGCGTTTCCAGAGCTGTAGGTGGGGGTTTGCTCCTGGGGGTTTGTGAGGGTTGGCTGGGGGCTGGTTCCCTCTGCTGCTCTTGGTGAAACTGGAACTGGCTGTGGGCAGTGGCAGGCAGAGGTGTCACGAGGCTGTGGGACGGTGCCCACAGCAGTGACACAGAGAGCACTTGACCTCATTTCATCAGTGTCTTTGGGCAAGAGCAGGACATCTGGGGAGCCAGAGCCGGTGTTCCAGCTCTGTTTTCCCAGGCAAAGGATCGCCCCAGGGCCCCTGGACACCTTTTTGAGCAAACCCCAGGATGGCTGTTCCCTGGCATGAGCCACCCAGGCATGGACATGCACCGGGGGCACCACACCACTGGCTGTGTGATTTCTCCTGGGATGAAGTCCTGAGAGGTGTGGTGCTGCTGTCTTGGGAGCAGCAAGGAAGCAGTGGTTCTTCCACAGCTAAAAAGAATGGGCTTCTGAAAAACAAAACCAAATGTTGGGGAGTAGTTAACTGCTGACCCTGAGGCACAGGGTGACACTGGGATCGCTGGGCAGTGCCACTGGTTTGTCCAGCAGACATTGTTGAGGACTTCAGCTGCTGAAGATGGGGATGTCCGTCCTTGGAACTGCCAGCATCTGTTGGCCCTGTGCATGGTCTCCTCTCCCTTAGCACCTTTCCTCTGGGCATCTCCAGAGGCTGTAGGTACCAAAATGCGTCCTTGATCTCTGGCTCTCCCTGCACAGCTTCTCTCTGCAGAGCCAGAGGAACAGTCCTGCTCTGTGGGCCCTCTTTGGCCATGGCAGAAGCATCCCTCTGCTCTGGAGCTGTCTCAGGCACTTGTTTCCCCTCGCTGGGATAACTGCAGTTTGGGCAGGCTCTGCTCCACCAGGACCAGGGCTAGTTGTGCTGGGAACCTCTGTACATGGGGTGAAAAATCAGGGACAGGGCTGAAATTGCCTCTCTTCTCGAGGCAGGCGTGATCTCCTGCTGAACCCTGAGCCCTGGCTGCTGCTCCGGATGGACACTCGCTTCCCAGCCAAGTGCCAGCTGACCTCACGCTTCCCTTTCCCACGCCCAGCCATGCACCTCCACATGTCCCTGTGGAGGGAGCAGCCTGAGCCGCTGCTGCTCCGAGAAATCCCAAACCACAGCAGGCACTGGAGGCGTTTTGCATCAGTTGAATTGGATCAAACCACATTGTGCCCTGACTGCCCATTTTTTAAGGGGACTTTTAGAGAGGCCTTAGGGTCCAGTGAAATGGGAAGTGCTTTGGTTGCGTCCTTCACCTTGTTCCTGCCTTGGCTCCAGGAGAGGCTCTGCCTCAGCATCCTCCTATGTACAGAGAGAATGGAATCACCTTCTCTGTAGCTGTGACCTGTGAGTGCACGGGGACGCTGCTGGATCCTGGCAGTGAGTTTATTTATTGTCCTGCCTTGTGGAGGTTCCTCTCCAGCAGCCCTGGAAATGCTTGTGCACTCATGGTGCCTGGGGAGGGACTGGGGAGGGTGAGCTCTCTCCTCTCCACACTAGGCTGTTGGCTTTAGGCTGTCCTTGACCGACTGTTCTGAGGCAGCTGCCTCTCCATGTCCTGGACTTCCTGGACTTACCTTTTTTCTTTCTTGTGCCTTGTGTTGGGACATGAGTGTGAGGGCAACATTTGTCCTTTCTAAGCCTCCATATGCTGCCCCACTGGGCTGGAGCAGCATCACTGGGGCACCCCATCCCCACCCTCTTCAGGAAGCTGGGGAGTTGTGTTCCAGTTGCTGGAGATCCCAGCACACCTCCTGAGGGACGCTTAGAGGGGAGGGGGCACTGATGCACCCCATACAGGGCCCTTGAAGAAGGGGTTGGGATGGGAAGGGGTGGCACAGGTGCAGCCCCTCAGCCCCCCTGGCTATGATGCAGGATCTCCAACAATGCCAGCAGCTGTGTTATGTTCTGTTATGGCTCTGGGAATTGAGCCAGTGCTTTTGTGGAATCCAGAGTGAGTTCCCACCTAAGAACCCCTTTTTAGGGTCCTGTACTTTCCTTGCCAGACAAAGAGTTTGTGTTTGGATTCTGGATTTTGTGCCACTTTTGCTCAGGACCTGGTGATGCTGCAGGACCTGCCTCTGGCAGGAGGCTCCTCTCATGTCACCAATCCAGAGCTCAAACACCTCAAAATTCCCAGAGGCATACGGGGGGCTGTGTTTGCAGCAGGGATGGAAAGGGTTAAAGTTGCTTTGCAATGCAATTTTTTTCTAAAAAAGCCATTTCCTTCATGTCCAGAGACAGTTTATTTTCTGGGCATTCTTCAGGACGCAGGGAGGTGCCTTTTCTTTAAGGCATTTCCTGTAAGCAAGTTTATATTTGGCCTGGGGAGGGTGGGGAGAGGAGGTGGGTGCTGGGGAGCGTCCACAGCCGAGCCGGGTGACCTCAGCTTTTGGCTCCTTGTCCCGAATTGTGGAGGTGGCAGCTGCAGGAGCCATGGGACTGACCAGCTGTCACAGCAGGAGGAGAGGGGTCCCGAGGGTCCCATGTGTGCCCCCAGCACTGCTGCCCCTGTGGTGGGGCTGAGCTGGCTCCCATGGGATGTCCAGGATGCTTTCAGACCATCCTTTCCATTACTTCTAAGGTGATGGAGGTAAGAGCTGCTGGACCCCATATCCTGCTGCTCAGTCGGATTCTTTTCCCTCCCCCAGGATGGGTTTGATTTCCATTGAAAAGACAATCAAACAAACATGGTAATATACCAGATCATCAAAATTCACTGTGGCCCTTGTGTCTGTAGTGCAGATTTAACTCTTTCCCCATGGATATTTGATCAGACCTTGATTCTGGCGCTGGGGCTGCAGCTGGTCCCTGACACTGCAGGCTGGGCTCCCCCAGGCAGCGCCGGGGCTTGAGCCATTCCCCCTTTGTTCCCCGTGCCAGGTTTCTTCTGCCCCATTTTGTTTTCTTTTTATTACCATGATTTCCTAACATCGGAAGAGGCAAGTTATGAAACTGGAGTTATCCAAACACGTCTTGTTTGAAGATAGCGTTTCATCCAGCAGATGCAGCTTCCTGCCCTGTAAATGGTTCCCATTGTTTCACCTTGGCTCCTGGCCCCGGCAGTGCTGGGGTGTCACTCCACTCTGGCAGCCTGGGAAATGGTGGTCCCAGGCATGGAATGGCTGAACTGGGAGCACTGGTACTCTGTACACAGGCTCTGAAAGTGCCGGGGAGGCTCCCTGGGGCTGCCTCAGGTTAGAGGCACTGAGCCTGCTGGCTCTGCTGTCCGCTGCTCCAGCCATGGATGATCCGGTTTTCCAGTCTCTGTCCACTCTTCCCACAAGGTTTTGTCTGGAGGGAACCAGTTGGTGCCGTTTCTGCTTCAAGTCCCCCAGCTGTGTGCTCCAAATGCCCACCTTGATGACACTCACCTGGGATCCCAGGGGTGTTTGAAAGGGATTCAGAGCATGAGGCTGTGACCAGATTCCTGCTGTTGAACCAGAGCCCGGATGCAGCACAGAGCAGTTACATCACAGCACTGCTCCTGCAAACATCACTTGTAAACATCACCTGCAAACCGGGATCGTTGCATGCTGGGCCAGGACAAAGGTACCTCTGGTCTGATGGCTGGTGTTCAGATGGCAGGAAGCAAGGAAGAAGGGGTAGATAAAATGAGGTGGTGCTGGTTGGTGTGGTGAGTTCTGTTCGCATCACAAAAGAACCAGCACACTTTTTTAATTTTAAATTTTAATTATTTTAGTATTCAAATGCAGAGAGGGGATTTGGAGATGACCCTCAGGCACTGCTGAGGCACTGGGAAGAAATTCCTCCCTGTGAGGGTGGGCAGGCCCTAGCACAGGTTGGGCAGAGAAGCTGCAGCTGCCCCTGGATCCCTGGAAGTGTCCAAGGCCAGGTTGGACGGGGCTTGGAGCAACCTGGGCTGGTGGGACGTGTCCCTGCCCATGGCAAGGGCGTTGAATGAGATGAGCTTTAAGGTCACTTCCAACCCAAACCATTCTGGGATTCCATGATTCTGGGATCCCTGTGGTGGTGGCAGGAATGTCGTGTGGGACTGAAGTGGTAACAAAGAGGACAGTCAGAGTGTGCTGGTGAACCAGAGCTTTGCTCCTCCCTGGGCACGTGGATGCTCTCAGCCTGACCTTGAGCATCGGCAGCTGCGGCTCCAGCCGGCTGCGGGTGGCTGGAGGATCCTGGGCACTGAGAGGTGCAGCGGGAGCAGGCTGGGACCCAGCAAGTTTTGGGTGGATCCCCCTTCCCCGCCCGTGGAGCCTGCTTTGAGAGGAGCTGGGTGTGCCCAGATCTCTTCCTCTGACAGAGGAAGCCATGCCGGGGGTCATGCTGTCCCCAGAGCCTTGGCACGGCCGTCCTGCTGCTGCTGCAGCCGCATTATGCTGCTGCCTCTCCTCTTCTGCTCTCCACGGCTTTCCCACCTGCTCGAGCAGCAGAAATTGTTTTTTCATTATTTTTTTGTTTCTGTGAACACCGTTACAGGCTGAGGAGCCGCAGCTGTTGGCTCATTAAAGAAGTTCTGCAGAACTGTGGCCGGAAGCGGCACTGGGCCCTTGGCTTAGCTCTGTGGTGTGACGCTTTTCCTTCCTGCCCTTCTCAGAGACACAAATCCGCACAAGCCCTTTGATGCACTGAGACAGCCTCCCCTCGGCCCCTGCTCCCCTTCTGCTTTGCAGTGGCTCTTCTTGTTTTGAGGGGTGAGGTGAAATCCCCCAGGTTCCCCTCATGTCTCTGTTCCTTTGGCTGTTGAAGTAGGCAGGGGATAATGAGGTCAGGAGTTTCAATGATTAGTGTTTGTTAAGATTCACTGGTATTTTATCTGTGGTCTTCATGGAGAGGAGGAAACATGGTACATTGAGAACATCTATTTTGGCAGGGTCAGGTCCCCCCAGGTGCCTGGTGTTGGCTCAGGATGGGACCTGAATCCTTGGAGATCCCGGTCTCTCCTTACTGCCAGTGCCCATGGAGATCTTGGCTGTCCTTGGGCTGCTCTCTAGCTGTGCTGGCAGAACCAGGCACCTGCCTGGCTGCTTCATGTGGGAGCTACCTGCTCTCAGGTGGTTCGTGCCGCTCCTTGAGCAGGAGCTGTGCCGTGAAAGACTCCTGGCAGCATGGAAGGATGTGCCTTGACATTGTGTAAGGCTGTGTTCCATGGATTATTGAGTGCTCGTGTTTCTTGGCCAGGTTCCTCAGCCCATCGTGGCACTGAATGAGGCACTGGTGGCTTTCTCAGCGCTTTCCCTGTTTTTCCAGCACTGCTGCTCTGCAGGTCATCTCCAGCTCTGCTGGGACCTGGGGTGGGGCTGGACACTGGGATGCTTTGCACTGGAAGTGGGAGGAGATGCTGTGTCTCATGGCTCAATCTGGGAATGCTCTGGAGACCCACAGAGAGCAAAGATCAGCTCCTCTGGCCTCACTTGGTGCTCTCAGCCCAGAGGCACCTCGTGGTGCTCTGCAGTCCTGTGGGCAGGCAGGAATGGGACGCTTGGTGAGCAGCCGGCAGGAAGAGCAGCGAGTCCTTGTGTGCGGCCGTCACGGGCCAGTGTCACCTGTCACGTGCCGGGCAGGGCAGTGGAGCGTTCCCAGCCATGTGCCCGTGGCTGTGGCTTTCTCAGGCAGGCATCGGGTGAGCAGCCACGCAGCCACGTGTCCAGGCACTTGGACTCGTGGTTTTTGGGCCAAAGTAAGGTATGGGCTGTCTTAGATGGGCCTGGTCAGGGAGTGGTCGTGGGGGCTTGGGGGCAGGTGCTGCTCATCCCTGAAGATGCTGAGGTTGCTGAGCTGTGCTGGGCTTTGGGTCCCTCCCAAAAAGGTGCATGTGAGGCAAAAATTAGTGGCTCATAAAAATAGACGTGGCAAAGTTCTAGAAGGGTGTGAGCTTATTGACCACAAACACATCAGCCTGCAGCACTGAGGGGGAGCTTTGCTGAGGCAAAGCCTTCCTCGAAACACCAGTGGGGCAACCACTGCACACTGGTGGGACTGGGAAGGAACTCTTACTTGGGAAAAGAAGAGCATTTGAGAGTGTTTTTCTGAAGGACACAACACTGACTGCTTGGGATGTTTACACATGTAAAATGCTGCTGTGCAAAGTGTAGGATGGAGACAGCCCTGGGGGGCTCCAGGGTGGGCTCTTCCTCTGAGGTGCAGGACCTGCCAGGGTCCCTCACTCTGACACATGGACAGACAAGCTTCAAGCCCCGTGGAGGCTTCTCCTGGCTGGTTTTCCATTAGCCAAAGAGGCCCGGGACAGCCTTTACTCCTTCCTCCTGCCCTGAAGCTGTGGGGAGAGAGGCGCTTCCCTGCCATGCACTCCCACTGTGGTAGAGGTCTAGTTGGGGAGGTTCCTCCCTGTGTGATCACAGTGTGTATTCCAGAATGACTGTCTTTAGGGCAAAGTGTTCCTAGTATCATCCCTGGAAAGCACTGGATGTGAGCTGGAGCCTTTGCCAGCCCTGGCATCAGCCTGCCATCAGGAGGGGATCTGCCTCCCTTGGGCAGCTGCTCAGTCCTCACTGTATGTGGCTGTGAGCACCAGTGAGGCCGTCCTGCTGTCAGGGCTGGGTGAGAAAACCCCAAGCGGGTCTTGCTGTGACAAATCTTTTCCTTACAGAGGGGGTTTCACACGGAAGGGAAGCTGGAACAAACATGCCCATTCCTGCCAAAGGTGCTGCTCTGCCAGTAACTGGCCTCTGTTTTCTACTGCAAGCAGTTGGTGTGTGGAACTGGGGCTTCCTGCTGCCTCCTGACCCCTGGGCTTCTCCTTGGCCTGACCCCAGGAACTGTTCCTCTGCTCCTGACCCTGCTGTTGGCAGCCACTGCTCCAGCACCAATGCCTTCGGCGTCGTAGCTTCCCGTGAGCCGGAAGAGCTGCGTGAGGGGGTGTGAGCTCCTGTGCCTGTAAATCCCTTGGAAGGCCAGGAAGTGCTGGGTTAATTAACAGAACTGAAGAAAAGTAATTTGAACCACTTCTTTTCCTCATTGTTTACAGCAGAGGTCTGGGATTCATGATTTTCGGCCATGGATCAGCCCAGTTCCCTTCATGCATCCTTGTGTCCTCCCTGATCCATGGCTCTTCACTGTGTCCTGTGAGGCTTTGCTTGCATCAGCTCCTCAGAAAAGTCATGTTTTATGGCAAGGGTTCTGTTTTGGCCTGTGTCTGGGCACAGGGTGGGATTGACTGTGAGAAAGGGCACAAGGATGGCCGGCAGAGCTGGCTGTGCTGGATTCTCTGGTGGGAGACAGACCAATGGGACCATGTGAACTGCCTCTGCCATTCCCATGGTTGGTCCTCCATCAGGATTCAACATCTTGACTGTCAGGCCAGTATATGAGTCTCTAGCATCGCTTGAGGCCAGCTTTTGTATCCTGTTTTGTAATATTCCCTGACATTCCCCACATTCCTGGCAAGGAGACTTCTGTATTTTTTTGAAATGTTCCTTTGTTTGCAAAACTATGACATCCTTTAAGCCTTCTCCAAAAGGTCTGTTGTCCTGCTGTCCTGGCATCTCCAGCTGGATCCATGAAGAATAGGGAGCCTTTAGCTTCAACTCCAGCCCCAACAGTGGTGAGAAAGGGCAAAAAGAGCGAGGCAGGTCATGGGCTCCTGTTTGGCTAGGTGAGCTCCATAACCTGAGGTTCCTGCTGTTTGCTTCCACCCTTGTCCTCAGGTTTCGCTGCCCCCCACGTTTTTGTGATGACACTGGGGCCATTATCTGAGCTTCCACAGCTGCTGCCCCCCATCCAGACAGTGCGGTCTGGAGGGATCCGTGTCCCTCCCGGGTCCCTGGGGCCTGGGTCTGGAGGAGCCTGGGTTTGGAGAAGGCAAAAAGCACCACAGTGGCCCTCAGGTCTTTGTCCTGCCTCTTCCTGCTCTCTTCTGTCTGACCTGCTCGGTGTAAGGAAGCTGAGGGGCGGGCAGGATGCTTTCCAGTGCCATATCCCTGGATAGGGTTGACCTATTGTGTTTCTCACTGGGAATCAGAAACCAGGTGAGATGATGCTCAGCTGAGGGGATCTCATAGCTCATTCTGGGAATGATTTGTGCCAAAGCACCGGCTTGGGAAGTGAAGGCACGGGAAATGTGCTTTTCATTGTAGAGACTAATCCTGTGTCAACCACAACTTCTCACTTGAATTGTGCTGACCCCTCCCCTCCAGGCTGTCCCAGAAAGGAGCTGAGTCCTGCTGCATGGGGAAGGAGCATTCCTAGGGCAAGTGGAAGAAACTGGGTTGAGCATAAACTAGGAATTTTTAGGCAATTGGACGATTTGGTCTGGATATCTTGGGTAGCAGGCACTCCCTTTGTTGTCCCTGAACCATCTTTTTGAGCCTTTAGTCCTCTTCGGTATCTTGAGAGACTGAGAAATTTATGATGGATCAGCCTTCCCTTTCCATTTTCCCAGCCTTCCCATCCCTGACACATGGAAAGCTGGGTTCCTGGCCAGCGGCTGGCAGCTGAGAGGAGCCTCAGCTGGAGATCACAGACAGTGGTTTGAGTATTCAGTGTCTGATGGGATGGGAAAGGGGGTTTTGGGGCACCCATCCCTCTCCTCCCTCCTGAAGTACTTCTGGGCAGTGCCACGCTCCCAGCCAGCCCCACTCCCAGCGCCTGGAGCCGGCACGGTGTCGCCCTTCGGGAAGCTTCGCTCTCAGTCCCTCGTTTTCTTTCAGGTGGAGTTGAAAGCTGCAGGTCACCTGGCCGGACCGGGCACCCCGGCCGGGGCAGGGCAGCCGCGGGTGTCCGCCCCGCACTCGGGCGGTGTCGCGGAGCTGGGAGCGGCTCCTCGGGGCAGCAGCGCTCCCCGGCACTCCGGGTGGAGCCCTCCCCGCTGCTCCCGCCCCCGCCCGGGGCCGGGATGTCCTGTTTGCTCGTGAGGAGCAGCGCGGCAGCTGCCGGGCAGGAGCGGCACATCGGGGCGGCTCCGAGCAGCCGGCCCGCCGGGAAGGGTCGGAGCTCTCCCGTGGGCTGCCTGTGGGAAGGTCTCTGACCACTGGCGGACGGTGCTGGGTGGCCAAGGCGGGGATGAAGGAGGCCGGGGGTCATGCTGATACTTTTTTCTGCATTTAATCCACGGTTTCCAATGAACAAAGCCGGGATTAACAGCTCCTGCCATGGTGAGTCTGCTCGTGTCCAGGCTCTGTTTGGATTGGGAGGCTCCAGCCAGCAAACGCTCTCGGGGGAGGTGGGAAGGGCTGTAAAATGACTTTTTTCTTGTCAGAGATTTGTTGGAAGCAGCATTTCCTCCGCATCAGGGTGGTTCCCTCTGGCTTTTGCACAGCGAAGCAAGGGAAGGGTTCGAAGGTGTCGTTTGTGTTAAGTTGGTGGGGTTTTTATCTTTTCTTGAAACACAGACTTTCCTTTGCCTTTTTCCTTTCCCTTGAAGTGATCTGCAGCTACTGCCCTGCGGGAGTGTGTGCCGGGAGAGGGGCTGCGGGGGCTGTGCAGGAAGCCCCGCACCAGGCGGGACACGGCGCGGGCACCGGGGGTGCGGCTGCGTGGGAGAGGGATGAGAGGGGCAGTGGAAGTGACAGAGCACGGGCTGGCTCAGTCATGCCATGTGGCGTTTTTCCTCCCCTCTCTGCTCCTCAAAGAAAGTGCAGCCTTGGTAATTGGGTTCATTTCTGGCAGAGTCTGCTGAGCTGGTGAGCGCCCGGTGAGCACAATGTGCCAGCTCCTCCTGGTCTCTGTGTTTTTTCCTGAGCCTGATCCAAAATGCCTTTCTGTGAGCCTGACCTCCACCTCCTGCCAGGCAGTGAGGGCGGTGAGAGTGCAGCCGGCATGCCTGGGAGCGCGATGGTGCCAGTACCAGCCATGCTGTGGGATGTGGCATCACCTGCTGACACCAGTTCACTGACTTAAAAGCAGTTTTAAGAAAGAGGAGAGGAGGGAATGAGAAGGGTTTGGCTTTGGAGCTGTGTGGCAAGAGAAATGCCCCCCGGAGCCACGGTAAGCAATGCCTGAGTGGTGCCCGTGGAGACTGGGCACAGCAGGAGGGATCCTGATGCGAGAGCCTCATAGGCAGGTGACAGTCCTGCCTTGGCACTCACAGGCAAACTGTCCTTGCCTGCTTTGTGAAACTCAGATCTTGAGTTTTTTGTTGTTTTATGCTGTGATGTGTGGTTGTGCCTGGAGGAGTGCCTGGAGGTGTCCCTGCATGGATAGGGAGGTTCTGTCCCTGTGCCTCCTGTGTGCCATCAGTGGGCTGAGGGGGGAGGGAGAGGGTTTTTTTTTCTTAGCTGTGCACTCAGAACTCCCTGGGGTTAAAATCCTGAATTTTGCCAGTGAGAAGCATGTGCAGGCATCTGTTGCTCTCCGCAGACAACAGGGACTAGTTGATAAAGCAAAGCCAAGGCCAGTGTCCAGTGGCCATGGGCAGGAGGAAGGTGGCTTTGGAGTCACACTGCAGTGGGAAATGGGGAAGGCAAGGGAAGGAGGCAGGTTATTGTACCGAGCTGGGAAATACTTGATTTGGGGTTATTTTTCTATTGAAGCCTTCAGAAAGGGCAGAAGAGAGCCCTAAAGTAACCCTTCGTGCCTCTGCTGAGAATTCAGTGCCTGTTTCTTCCTGCGAGGGCACATTTCCATTCCAGGGCTGTGGCAGTGCCCGCTGGCCAGGTGTCAGCCGTAGTTTGGGTTCCCTGTCCCTGGGGGCTTGCAGGGCTCCTCTCAAAGCCACCAGAGACTGAGCAGTCCTCAGCTGAGAATGTGATTCTGTACAGTGTGGAAAAAGCAGCAGCAAGACCATGAGGGAATGCAGCTCTGTGGGTTCCTCTGGTAACACACATGTGTTTGTGCTAAATAAATGCATAACAGTAGGAGGGAATTCCCTCGTGTATTGAGTAAATGTTTTTTGGTGCCTAGATTTAACAGTAGGAGCTTGGGGTTGCTCCTTGCTGTGAGATGCAGCAGAGCAGCTGCAGCAGGAGAGGCAAATATGCATCTGCTGTGGGTGCTGTGACGGGAGCTGAGAGCTCCCTGCAAAGCCAGAGCTGCTGCTGGTTCAGTTTTCTTAGCAGAACTGTTGGTGTTTTCCTTTGCTTTGGTCTTCCTTGGCCTTTGGTGGTGGCTGGTGTTGAGTCTCGTGCTACCTGTGGTGTGAATGCTGTGCCAAAAGCAGCACCAGGATGCACCACTCTGGGTGTTGACCTCAGCCGTGCGGGAGGCAGAATAGGCTGTGGGGTGGTTGTGCTGTCTGTGCTGGGTCTAACGCTCTTCCAGGCAGTGAAAACTGGACTTTTGTTATTGTCCATGTAAAGAAATGTGTGATGTGGTCCCTCTTCATCGGGGAAGTGCGGTTTGGCCAGTACCTGCAGTTGGTGATGGATGGCGTGCCCAGCACAGCCAAAGGTCTGGCACAGCTGAAGCTGCTGGCTGCCCCTGGAGGGATGGCATCCACTAGCCCAAAGTATGTGTGAGATCTATGGGATGGTCAACAGGAGAACAGCAGGGCAGTTTTAGAAAGGGTAGGATACAGGATGGACAAGATGAATTATTTTTTTCAGCATTTGAGTAGCTGTTTTCATCTTGCTCCTTGTGGATTTTCCATCTCTGGAAGTGTCCTAGGCCGGGTTAGATGGGGCTTGGAGCAACCTGGGATAGTGGAAGGTGCTCCTGCCCATGGCAAAGGCATGGGTCTGGATGATTTCTAGGTCACTTCCAACCCAAACTATTCTGGGATTCTCTTCTGAATTTCTCTTTCTGGGCTCAGCGAACACCAGTCTGGATCCCAGGAAGGGAATAATGAACCAGTGCCAAGGAGAAGGCAGGAATTCACCCCAAGGATGGATCTGACAGAGGCAATCAGCAGCTGTGCTGGTGCTGATGGAGACCTTCTTGTGGTGATGCACGGGGTGGGCTGGAGCCAGAAACCCTCTCTGCCATGAGATTGCTTTGCTGTTGCCTCTTCAGAGATGGAAGCCCAGGTTTCTCCTGGGCTTCCCCTTGGACATGGGGTGTTGTTTCTCTGGGGTCAGAGCAGCTGCAGAAATTCAGGTGAAGAAGGCAAGGACGGATCAGGGTTCTCACCTTCCTGGCCCTTTGTTTCTGTTCCTCTCTCTTTCCATCCCTTGTTCGCCCCAGACATCTGCTCTGCAGCTGCAGCGCTCACAGTGGGACCTGTAACCCCTGAACTGCTGTAGCGCTCCTGCTCCTGGGCTCTCTGGAACCAAGGGCTGGGAGGAGGTGTCCTGTGGGAGCAGGAATCTCTGAGATCCTGTGGGACACTCCCATAGCCACCATGGCAGTGCCAGGTTGTCTCTGCCACACCACTACGTCCTGCTGCCACGTCCATTAAAAGGTGTGTCCCACAGCTCTCTGGATCCTTCCCTCTTGGTTCACCCTGTGCCCCTGAGCGTGGCCGTCTGCCGTTCAGCCCTGTCCTGTGGGGTCTGTGAAGGTGTGTTGGTGTGAAGAAGGGACATGGGCTAGTGGTGGCCTTAGCAGTGCTGAACTTGATGATCTTAGAGGGCTTTCCCAGCCTAAACTATTCCATGATTCCATGATCCTAAGTCTCATTTGTTTGGGACTGATGTGGCTGCTTCAGTGCTTGCTTCCCATCTTTATTAAAGACAGAACAGGTTGCAAACCTGAATTTAAGTTGCTCCAAGTGATGTTTGGGGAAGCAGTGGTGTTCCCTTTGCAGATGCGATGAAGCTCCTGTCCCAGTGCCAACCTGCAAGGGCAGGAGCTGCTTTTTGGCTGGCCATAGTGCTCCAGAACCACCTGGGTTTCCTTGTAGCTGCACTGCTGCACCATGCAGCATGAGGCTCTGGTGCTTTGGGTGCTGGTTTGATCTTTTAGAACACAATAAAGCAGATCTGAGGCTGCTGTTGGGCTCGTTTGAGGAGAGGAAACTAGAGCTGCCTCATCCATCCAGCTGATAAGGGCAGTTACAGGCAGTCCTGGAGCTGAGCCATGGGGTGAGCAGGGCAGAGATAAGGCAGGGGGAGCACTCTGGGGGCTACAGTGGTGCCTCTGGGGGCTCCACACCCATCCTGCATCCGGATTGGATCCAGAAGCGCAACGGCTCCAGTCTTCCTGCCCTGTGGTGGCCAGAGGGATTTCTGTCCAGGTTGTACCAGCCAGTGCTCAGGTACTGGCCACACAGACACCATTCAGCAATTTCTGTGCTGCATCTGGGATCATTTTTACCCCTGCATGTCCCTCATATTTATCTGCACCATAGAGAAGCTGCCTGGGACTGGAATTGGGTGGCAGAGGGCTCTGGTGCTCTCGCAGTGCCATCCCCCCTGCCAGGTGCCATCCCCAGGGAGTGTTGCCCTTGGACCAGACATTTCAGAGCTATAGGTGATGAAGGCACTTGAGCAAGTCCTGGTTGATGACATAGCAAGGAGAAGTCCCCAAAACTTATGAGATCTATTTACTGCGTGAAGGTTAATTATGGAAACATGCCGTGTCTGGGAGAACATCCAACAGCATTCCTCATTCTTGTCTGTGTGCCGTGTCCATGCTGGCATCTCTGAAATCTCTGCACTTTGCTGAGAGCTGGAACCAGATATCTGGTGTTCATCAGTGCCATGTGCCAAGCTGCACGGGGGTGGGGGGTGCCCATGGACAGGGGATGCCCATGAACAGGAGATGCCCATAAATGGGGGTTGCACTTGTCTGTGTGAAGCTCTGTCTGCCTCCTGCTCTGAGAGCCCAGCTTGGTGGACAGTGAGCCCCAGCCATGCCCAGTGCCAGAGGGAACTGTGGGATTTTCTTCCAAGCACTCTGGAAGGGCACAGGTGTCTCCAGTGGGCACGGAGGGTCCAAGTTTGGCCTTTGGCTGTGTTTGAGTGATGCCCCGTTCAGGGAGGCAGCTCTGATTTCTGCAGGCACAGCACGGGGTGCTGCAGGCAGAGTCAGTCCCTCTTTCCCTGGCCATTCTGGCCCCAGTACCTTCAGCAGCGATAGGATACATACACCTTTCTCATGGCAAACCTGCTTCATTGAAACCTCACGTTTTCAAGCAGTGAAGGCACATCCCCCTGGTTTAGGAGAGGTGTTGGGAATTTCTGTCATTCCTGTAAAAAGCAGGTGAGGACTTCTGCTGACAGCTGTGAAGGGAAGTCCCTTTTGCAAGCAGAGATTTATTTTCAGGCAGGATGGAAAGAAATCACACAAAAAGGAAAGACAAAGCAGCAATTTTCCCCCACTGGTGCTGCCGTTAGAGCTTCCCCCGCAGTGCTGGGCAGCTGTTTCCAGCTTTCCATGAAGTAATGTGCGGGCGATTTTGTGGCGGGGTTTTCTCCTCACACGTTAATTGGCTGTGTGGGATGTTTTGTGGGGATTTGGAGCCTTGCTGAGGGAGGCTGGGCTGGGCCTTCTGCCTTCTTAGTTTTGATTGTTAAAGTGAAAGTGCAGAGCTGGGGTTCTGCGAAGTGGCTTTCCTGCCTGCAGTTCTACTGGCCTTCAGTGTTCCAGGTTCCTGGTTTTAGAGTTTTATGGTGTGTTCCGGGCTTTTCCCTGTCCACACCTGTTCGAGGCCAAAGTGGGGTGGATGGAACCCCAAAAGCACTTGGGGCAGAGATGTCAGGCTCCAGACACTCCACAGCCCGAACCATTCCTGTTGGAGCCACCAGCGGGTTATGTCCAGGGAAATACAATGGCGCAGTGACTGCAGGAAGGGGATTGGGGAATTTTGTCCTTTTTTTCCACTTCCGTGTTGGTTTTTATCCTTTTGGCACAATGGGAGCCTCTTCTATTCCTTTGGTTTTGCTTTCTGTCCCTCATCCTGGTGTGCTGGCAAGTACTGGAGGGATCCAGGTTCCCCATTTTGGGGGGGCCAGGTGAGTGACCCCAGTCTGGGGGAGATGGACCTGCTCAAGGTGTTTCTCATGGACCATGGTGGCACCTGGGTCACAGCCTTTTCCCCTTGCTGGAAGCAGGGAAGGGGAGAGTGGCTGTGGATGCCTTTGCTTGGGAAATGCCACCCAGCCTCAGCAGGTGCCAGAGAAGGGCAGAGCCTTTGTCTGGGAGAATTCTCTGGTGGCTCATGGGGATTGTGCACCACTGGGAGCCTTTTCCAGTGAGGGCATTCGTGCTGGTTCCCTCCATGGGGTTGTCCAGGTGTTTCCCAAGGGCTCATCTTGCAGGGAAAGCTTCCTCGGGAGCATAAGACATACTGGGAACACTGGTCTATCTTTCCTGCCTGTAGTCAGGAAGCTGGTGGGATTTATTCTGTTGTTTCTCAGGGATATGTGGGCTCTCCTGGGCGTGTTTCCATGCCTGTCTGCCGGTGCCTGTGCCTGCTCCTCCCTCGCGCAACTTGAATGGGATAATTTCCGGCCCCTTTAAACTGCAGATCTCAAAGATACTGAGTTGCTACAAGCTTCTGGAAATTGTTTGCTGTCGGCAGAAAGCAACCAGACCCTCTTTGTGCCCTGCTGAGGATGGGTGTAGTGTTTGATGAGTCTATATTAGCTATCAGAGAATCCCCACTGGAAACCCATTTCTCTTGCTGCTGCTGAGGTTTAGGCTGAGGCGGTGGAGGGTGTCCAGGCAGCATTCCCTGGGGTCAGGCTGGATTCCATGGGAGACTGCATCCAGCGGCGAGTTCTGGGCTCAGGTTCCACCACCCTGCCCTGGCAGTGAGGCTCCCATGAGGTGGCAGGGAGGGCAGGAACACGGCTGAAATGGGTAACCCTGTGCCCAGTGTCCCGCTGTGCCCCCACCACAGGAGCGTTTGCCTGTCCAGCCTTTCCTGCACCTCCCTGGGAAAGCACGTCTGGGAAGGGCAGGGGGAGGAGGAGGAAGCTGGCTGCTGGCTCCCTCTGGGACAGGACACTTGAAAACCTTTTCTGTGCCAGCACTTTGAGGTGTGGAGGGCTCAGCAGAGCACCCCTGCCCATGGGGGACTGCTCCCTGTTCGAGGGGCTCTGGGGGATGCAGGACTTGCCCCAGCAGGCAGAGCCTGGGACCCCCAAAGAGGGCGAGGAGAGGGGGAGGTGTGGAGCCCTGGCCCCCCGCCATCCCCTGTGCGGGGGAGGCTGCAAAGGGGAAGGAAATGTCGTGCTCTGACTCTGCGTTTCCACCAGAGTGATGGGCGGCCGAGTCCAGTCCCAAGTGGAACATCCTGCTGGAGCCCTGGGCCCTGACTGCTCCTGGCCCAGCAGCCGTGGCCACGCTGAGTGTCCCCGGGCTCTGGCGTGTCTCTGTCCGTACCCAGCCATGCTCTTCTGCCAGCTCAGCCCCGCCGCGGGCAGGGGTAAGCTTGGCTGGGCTCTGCTCCTGCTGCCTTCCCGTCCACCAGCCTCTCCAAGGGAGATGCCAGACTCATCGCTGGGGCAGGATACATGGGGCAGTGGCAGGTGGGAGGTTGGTGTTACTGCTTGTGGCTGGGAGGCACCTGGAGCTGTAGCTACTGGCTGGGGTGGTCCCATGGAAATTCCATTGGGAACAAAGAGGAAGCAGAGATGAGAAGGAACAAGGGCTAGCAGGTCATCCCTGAGTCCTGCCTGACCCACAGTTATGGGAGGGATCTGCTTCCAGAGCTGGCATGGCCAAAAAACATTCACAGGGACCATCAGTCTTGGTGCCCTCCTGCCAGACAGCCTCAGCCATGGGGTGCCTTTCCCAAGGAGCGTCAGGGTTTTTGGGATGGATACATTGCTCCATACGGACCAGCTGACCCAGGACAGCTCCAGGGCTGAGTTCTCCACTGAGATTGGTGGGTCTGAGCCCTGTTGGGGGCAGGAGGGGTCAGCCCCAGATTTTGGCTGGGCTTGCAGCACGGCTAGGCACAGCTGTGTGGTTTGGACCCAGATGCAGATGCTTGTTCCAAAACTCCTTCCCAAAATTTCCCAAGTATTTGGGTCCAGCTTTTGGCTTGGTCTTGTCTTGAATTGAGCTGCTTGTTTGGAGCTTTTTTTTCCCCTTGCTGTAGGTTTGGACTTGGAAATGCAAAATGAAGCCAGAGCTCTGGGCTGAGGCAGTGGGTGGATGGGGATAGAATTGGGGTGTTCCAGTGCTGGGTGGGTCTGGCCTGTGCTCATTCTGTGCCTGGTGGTGCCTCTGGGAGAGATGAGACAGACTCTGAAGAGGCAAGGTATTTTCTACTCTTGAGGTCAAACATTGTCACCCTCAGCACTAAAAATGCCATTGGAGCAATGGTGCCAACACTTGGCAGTGACTTGCTGTGGCTGCAGGACCTTTGGGCTGTTTTCCCTCAAGTTCTCTAAATTTGAGGAATTTCCCAGGAAACAGTACTGCTTGCTGGATGAGTTTATCTGGGTGATGGCTGATCCCTGTGTGAGGAGTGGGAACTGACTGGGTGAGTGGGACAGAACCCCATCAGGGGGGTTTGGTGCACACTGAGACAAACATCAGCTTGAAAGAAGTGGTGGGGAGGCCAGTGGTGGGAAGAAGGTGGGGAGGAAGGGCTTTGGGAGGATTTTCTGGAGGATGTTTGCAGAAGTGACCAGCCCTGAGCTTTGATGAGCTCTGAACACATTATTACAAATAAAGAACTTCCTCTCCTGCCTGACCAAGAACTGTATTTGGCTTGGTGGGTTCAGAAACAAAACATTTCATTGGAAGGTAAAATTGTGTCTTGTAGCTCTGTCATTCCTATCACCTCCTCTTTGCCTGGTGCTGTTGGAGAGCTGCAGCCAAGCTGTGTCTGCCCAAGACCCCTCTCTGTGCCTGGCATTGCTGCCCGTGGGACACCTGGCTCTGCAGCCAGGCATCTCCTCTGCTCTGTGCACATGGAACACGGGCTTGGTGCTAGGCATCTGGGGACAGTGGGCTGTGATCCAGGGAGTGTTGCTGCTGCCACCCGGATGTTCAGGCTGGCTCTTTGCTTTCTTCCAGAAATCGAAGCTAAGAAAGCTTGCGACTGGCTGCGAGCAGCAGGATTCCCCCAGTATGCCCAGCTATATGAAGGTGAGAGCTGCCTCCTCCTACTGACCCCTGCTCTGTACCTGGGCTCAGAGCCCATATCTCATCCGGATTCCAGCAAGAGCTGCAGGGAGAGCACCCGCAGCTCCAGGAAGAGGAGGAGGTAGAGAGGATTGTTCACTAATTATATGACCGCGTGTAAAACTTGGCCGTGTCCTTGGCTGTGGCCTGGAGAGCCAGCCACAGTTAACTTCCCTGCATTCCTGAACTTTTCCCCTTCAGCCTGGGCTATGAGGAGTCCCAGGGTGAGTGCTCCAGCCAAGGGTAACCAGCCTGTGCAGAGCCGTCAGCTTGGGAGAGGTTCAGTGAGTGTTTGCCGTGGGTGGGAGTGCGGGGGCAGCCAGTGTAGGTAATGTGAGGAGCAAACACTGTCCTCTCTCCTTCCCTCCCTCACAGCTGACCATCCTGCAGCCCCTACCCTGCTCCAGCCTGCGCTTTCTGAGTGCTCAGTGAGCCCAGCCCGGAGCAGATCAGGTCCCCATGGCTCCCCAGGCATGGCGCATGGGCAGACTCCCAGTGTTCCTGCTCCCAGCTGCTGTGCCTGGACCCAGGGTGGATCGCAGGGTGGCTGTGCTGGTGGCTCGCCTCAGGCTCAGAGTGGGACCCTGGTCCCAGCCGGGGGGGCCGGTGCGAGGAGCGGTGGCTGCAGCCGGCCTGGCTGGCCGGACAATAGCGGGAAGCAGGATCTGGTGGCTGCAGCCGTGGCTATTGTTCGGCTGGGCACTTCCACCGCCCCCCACAGCACCAGCCCCTGGTGATGGCTTTACAGGCTGCCTGTTTGCTGCTGGGGTCTATTTTGGGGGGCAGGCCCCACGTGCAAGGACGAGCCGGGTTCCTTCTGGGAGACCCCCAGCCCCGAGGACTGGCCCCAGACAGTGCTCGCAGCTGGGCACTGAGGAGCAGTGATGACACTGGAGTCGTGAATGAACCAACCCCTTTGCAGCCTCTCTCCACAGAACTTCCCACATCCTCCCAGTGTTTCTCTGTTTCCCTTCCCTTGGTGAATGCACTCCATGGCTTAATGATGAGCTGGGTTGAGGGTCCAGGTCGCATGTGCATGATCCCAGCAGAGCAGGGAACTGGACTGAGGCCCTCAGGCACCTAGTCGCCCTCACCTAATGTACCTGGGAGGAGCTGTGCCCAGGGACCCAGGGCATGCACCACCTCTGGGTGGTCTCTCCTTCTCTTGCTCTTCAAAGCCTCTCCCTCCTCCCGTGCTCACTGCTGCCCTTTGTGCCTGATGGAGCAGCTGGCTTGGGATTGGCCACTAACGTCCCTCTTGCTTTCCTCCCCAGATTCGTCGTTCCCTCTTGACATCAGCGCTGTGAAGAAGGACCACAGCTTCCTGGACCAGGATTCCCTTAAATCCCTGTGCAGGTAACACTCCCTTGCACTCGTGCACAGCACAGACCATGGAACGAGCACAAGGATGTGCTCCAGGCAAAGGCCAGGGCAGCTGCCCTGGGCTGACAGGGTGGTGGGTGCTCAGGGTTCCCACCTTGTCCCTCATCTGGGCTTGGAACCTGCTCTGGTGCTGTTGCTCCCTCTGCAGTGAGGACTCTGGATGTGGATTGGGCAGCATGGCTGGTGCTGGGTGGTTTCAGGGAAACAACAGCTTTTCTATGAACATCCAGAGCTGCTGGAGAACAGAAACATTTCCCAGGAATAGTTCTTCTCTTTGTGGGGCTTTTAGACTGTGCTTTAATTTCAAGCTTGGGTAACCAGACTGTAGAGGTTGATTGGAATTGAGTTGGTCAGAGCTGAGCTGTCAAACCCAGCAGAGGTGTGCTCTCCCTGCTGTCCTGCTCCCCTGCCCCCTCCCACCACCCCAGGGTGGCATCTTTTGGCAGTGACCCCCTGGGAGCAGACAGGGAGCCATGTCTGCTCAGGGCACTTTCCCCAGAGAGTCACAGAATCATTTAGGTTATAAAAGACCTTTAAGGTCATTAAATCCAACCACTGCCCAGCACTACTGGGACTATTTTGCAAGGATGCTGCGTAATGTCTCAGAGAACTAAAGCCAGAACTAAAGCCTGGTGTGGAAGCCAGGTCTGTGATGAGGAACTGTGGGGTCTCTTGGTGGTTTGGGACCTGGTGGCTCACACAGGGGTTTGCTGAGTGCGGGTGGGTCTGTGCCAGTGGGACCCTCCATCCCTGGGACACCACTCTGTCAGCTGCTCTGAGCAAGGGTTTCCACCTTGCCAAGCATTCTCTGGTGCTGCATGATACTCTGTGATGCTGGTTGTCCTGGTGCTAGGCAGCACAGCCCAGCCACGTGTTTTCCACCAGAACATGGTGCTGCCGGAGCAACGGGGCTGTGGAGAGCTGAAGGAGCTGTGCCGGGTATGCCGTGCAGGGAGCAGTGTGTGTTGGGGGTACTCTGCCAGTGCAAAAGGTGACATCCAAAGGGAGGGACTGACTGGATGGTCTTTCTGTCCTGACGGGGCAGTGTGTCACCCGGTTTTGTGGGTGACTCAGCCTTGCCTTGGCCCTCAGGATACATCATCACACCCCTCAATGACTCCACGAGGTTCCTCCCACCCAGAACAGACAAGGGGTGGGAACAGGGTCTGTTACTTGTTTTCCTGACAGAGAGGCTGTTGTGCTGGGCAGAAGGGGATCTCCACACCAGTTCCTGGGTGCAGTAGGGTGGGAGGTGACAGAAGGTCTCTGTCTGAGCTTTTGGGTCCTTTAGTCATTTCCTGGCCTGGCCACAGGCACTTCTGAGCTGGTTTTGCTCTAGTAACCTGGAGCAGGTCATCCTTGCCCACTCACAAGACCAGTGGCCCCAGCAGCTGGCATGTGTGTGGCCCGGCTTGGGCTACCATCTGCTGGCATCGTCCTCGCAGTAGCTGGGTGTCCCTCTGGCCCCTGGAGCCACAGCTGTGGTTGACAGGTGACAGGCACAGCCAGGGCTCTGAGACAGAAAAATGAAAAGAAGCTGAAGCCAGCCCTGTGAGCTCAGCAGGGCTGGGACTGGGACCAAGGTAAAGCCTCTCTGTTTCTTGCAGGAGGCTGATGACCCTGAACACTTGTGCCTCCATGAAGCTGGATGTTCACTTTCAGCGTAAGCAGGTAAGTCCTGGGCACTGAGGGCAAGTGAGGGGGCTGAGGGGTGTGGGGGATCATGTGCTTGGTGGTGGGGCAGTGACCTGAGGTGCTCCATGATGGCCCTGGACACAGAGTGGTTCCTGGAGCCCTCCGCTGCTGAAGGGAACCGGAGCTGGTTTAAAGGGGTGAACACGCCTCTCTCCTCCCTACCTGGGCTGTGCTGGTGGCTGTGCCCCTGTCTGGGATGCTTGTCCCCTGGGCAGGGGGCATACGCTGACCCTCTGTGGCTCCAACCAGTTGATCATCCTCTGTTCTCAACCACTCACAGAATGAAGACTCTGAGGAGGAAGACCTGTGTGCTATCAGCAACCGGTGGGCTTTCCAGAGGGACAGCAAGAGGTGGTCCCGGGTAGGGTCCACAGATGTCCTCTCCCAGGGCTCAGAGGCCCTGAGCTGCACCATGCGGCCCGTGTCCAGCCATGAGAGCGTCCTCACAGACCTCAGCACCAACCCGGAGGCCGTGTCTCTGCACAGCACAGGCAGCGTGGGTGGCGCAGGTGACACGCTGGTCACTACAGCCATGTCATCTGAACCCCTGTCCCCACTCCGTGCCACTACCACTGCCACCAGCTGCAGCCGGAGTGAGCATTCCTCATTGGAGCAGCCCCTGAGCTGCAGAGAGGGCTCTAAGGAGAAGCCAAAGAAGCGACGGTCTCGCAGCTTCCTGAAGCGGATTGAGTCCCTGAGGAGGAAGGACAAGGAGAAAGCCAGTCCAGAGAGGAGGGTGGCCCTGCACAGCAGCAACACTCTTCCACCGGGCTGGAGCTCCCTGAAGAGTAATGGGGACCTCGCCGCCACCAGGACCAACTCCTCTAAAAGAGGGGTACCTGTCTCTTTCCTTGGCAAAAAACATTTCTTCTCGGTATCGTACAGGACTAACCGCCTGCTCGGCACCGGGGGCACCAAGGAAGGCTCTGACCTGAAATGCAGCGGAGCCTCCCTGGAGGACTTTGACACGGCCACCACAGCTGGCAGCACCTGGGCTGCCACGGAGTGTCAGCGCCGGCGGGCTCGCCATGGGGACTGCCTGGTCTACATCCCCTGTGACCACAAGCCTGGCACCTTCCCCAAATCCCTCTCCATCGAGAGCTTGTGTCCCCTGGGCGGCAGCTCCCTGACCCACTGGGACCCGGGGAGTGTGGCCGTGGGGCTGGGGGCGGGTGGCAGGAGCGGGGGCAGCAGCAGCAGCACAGAGGGCTTGTCCTCCCCGCGAGGCTTTGCCCACCGGCGCCGGGGCTCCTGCAGCTCCCTGGGCAGCCGGGTCAGCGTCTACGACAACGTGCCAGACTTCGGCAGCAGCGAGGATTTCTGCAAGGACGGCGAGGTCACCTATGAGAACCTCGATGACATTCTACAGCACATGTGGGGGCTACAGCAGAAGGTGAAGCTCTGGTGTAAAGCCATCGCCCCCGGCCTGGATGGGGAGGAAGGGGGTGAGGAGGAGGAGGATGAGGAGGAGTCCGACTCGGGAGGGGAACCCTCCAACCTGCACTTTGAAGAGCGATCCATGTCGGATGTTGGCACCTCTGCCAGTGATTTTGACAGCACAGGGAACTCCCTCAACGAGGCTGAAGAGATTGAGACGCGGGAGCGCCGGGACTCGGGTGTGGGAGCGTCGCTCACAAGGCCTTGCAGGTATCACAGAACCCCGAGATGGTTTGGGTGGGAAGGGACGGAGATCGTGTCGTTCCACGCCCCTGCCACGGGAAGAGACACTTTCCACTAGACCGGGTTGCTCCAAGTCCTATCCAGCTTGGCCTTGTACGCTTCCAGAAAATGGGGCAGCTGCAGCAGGGGGGGCTGCACAGCCCATGGCTCGGAGGAGCAGCACCAGATCCCTTCGCGGGGCTGGATGATCGCCCCTTCCCGGGAAGCAGGAGGGGCGGAGGAACGGGAATGCTGCGTGCGGCAGGAGAGCGCAGCGCGGGGCGCTGGTGCGCTCTGGTGGCTGCGGGACACCGCTGCCAGCTCTCTGCCTCTGCACAGACTCGTCATTAAAAGGTTTTTCATTAACTAAAAACAAGCTCAGGAGGCACGTGCCTCCCCTGTGCCAGTGCGCCCTGGTGCTCTCCCTTGGAGAACTCCAGCCGTTGCTGAGTTCTGCGGCGTTTCTTGCCCTTGCTTAGTGGTGCTGGAGAGTGATGTGCTTGCACCTGTGGAGGGGTACAGAGCAGTAGGGGTTTTCTTAGCTGGGAATGTCCCTTGTGTCTGTCTGGGCTTGAGTATGCTCTGGAGCAGCTGGGCAGGAGCCTTCCTGGACCAGAGAGCCCTGAGAGAGCCCTGGTGGCTCTATTCTTCCTGAGAAAGTGGCTGATAGATGCAGCATCCCCCTGTGGGGTGGTCCTGCAGTAGTGTGTCACCTGAAGCTCTCTCCAGGTCTCCTGGCAGGGCTGCAGCACAGAATCATGGGATCCTAGGATTGTTTAGGTGGGAAGAGACTTTAAAACCCATCTTGTTCCATCCCCTTGTCATGGGAAGGGATACCTTCCACTAAACTAGGTTGCTTGAAGCCCCATCCAACCTGGCATCACCCTTGGGTGCTGGTGTGGGTGCAAGGGCACAGGGTGCTGGATGTTTCAGGGAGCCTGAGGGAGGGAACAGTCCCCTGAGGGCACTGGAAGTATCTCCTGCTCTCCCTGGTACCCTGTGTTCTGTGAGCATCTGGGGAGGAAGCAGCCTCACAGCCCTGGCGCTGACACTGGGACCCCTGGGCTGAGCCCACTGCTGCACCCACACCTTCCCCACAGCCAGGTGTGCCCTGGGCAGGGAGAGGCCCTTCCCTGGGCTCACCAGCTCTCACACCAGCCTTTTTCATCCAGAAAGCTGCGTTGGCACAGCTTCCAGAACTCACACCGGCCCAGCCTGAACTCAGCCTCACTGGAGATCAACCGTCAGTCCTCAGCCCAGCTCAACCTGCTTCAGAAGTGCTCCCTGCTCCGGCTCACTGCCATCATGGAGAAGTACTCTGTGCCCCACAAGCAAGGCTGGACGTGGTGAGATGGCAGGGAGGGGGACAACATGGTGCCCACAGGCTGCAGCTCACACTGTGCTGGGCACTGCCCCCAGCCTGGGGCAGCTTCAGAGTGTGGAGATGGTGGAGAGGGAGGGGGAAAAGCCAAAACAAGGGTTGGCTTTGCTCTGGCAAGTGTGGGCTGGGGCTGACCCCCAGGCTCCTGGCATTGTCTGCATCCAGGGGGGGCTCCTGATATCATTTGCAGCCATGGGGGCTGCAGGCATTCGTGGGGCATTAAAAATGCTGCAGCAGCTTAAGAGAGTGGGACAGTGATTTCCTTTCATAGCCAAATATCAAAGCATTTTGGCTTAATAAAAGATGCTGCCATTCCTGCTGGAAAGCTGCCTCGCTTGTATTCCAAACATGGCAGAAACACGCGTGTGTGTGGCATGTGTGTGTGTTTGTGTGTTCCTGGGGCCCTTCTCCCCCTGTGAGGAGGTGTTGAGGGCACTGATTGTTGCACTGACTTCTCTCTGTCCCACTCTGCAGGACCGTCCCCAAGTTCATGAAGAGGACTAAAGTCCCTGACTACAGGGACAAGATAGTTTTTGGGGTGCCCCCCATCGTCAACGTGCAGCGCACAGGGCAGCCCCTGCCCCAGAGCATCCAGCAGGCCATGCGCTACCTGCGCAGCCAGTGCCTGGACCAGGTGATGTTGCGACCACTGGGCACCAACACTGCGATTTGGGGGGGAAAAAATAGCTTTGGCGGTCCTTTTGTTCACCTCCTGTGGTGTGTGGTGAAGTCGGAGGGTGAGATTGTGGGAACCCCACACCCAGTGGTATCCCCTTGGCCATCCCTCACTCAGTGTCTCCTCTGGGTCTGAGGGAGGAGCCTTTTGGGGAGGGGAAGTCTTTGCCTATCCTATGGGTGCCCACCCAGGCTGGTCCCTGCTCACTCCGCACTCTGCCTCGACAGGTTGGCATTTTCCGTAAGTCGGGGGTAAAGTCCCGGATCCAGGCGCTCCGGCTCATGAACGAGACCAGCCCTGACAACGTCAGCTACGCGGGGCAGTCGGCGTACGATGTGGCCGACCTGCTGAAGCAGTACTTCCGTGACCTGCCCGAGCCCATCTTCACCAGCAAACTGACAGACACCTTCCTGCAGATCTATCAGTGTAAGGGCTGGGCCAGGGGCGAGTTTGGGGTCTCCCGGGGAGGAGGGGTCCCTCTGTTCCTCTGGATGGAGGCGGTGGGAGCAGGTGGTGGCTGCAGGCACGGCCCCACTGACCGCGGGCATTGCCCCGTGCCCACAGTTGTGTCCAAGGAGCAGCGGCTGCAGGCGGTGCAGGCTGCCATCATCCTCATGCCTGATGAGAACCGAGAGGTGCTGCAGACCCTGCTCTACTTCCTGAGTGACATCGCCTCGGCAGAGGAGAACCAGATGACTGCTGGGAACCTGGCTGTGTGCCTGGCCCCCTCCATCTTCCACCTCAATGTGTCCAAGAAGGAAAGCACCTCGCCCAGGTAAGGGCTGGACAAGCCCTCACCTCCCCATCACCCCTTCCCCGCCCACTGCAAGAGGAGGTCAGAGGGATGGGGTGATGGTGGGACATGAGTCCTCTTGGCACAGCCCCATTGCTCTGTCCTGCAGAGTGGGGGTCCCTGCTCTGTGACATGAATCAGGGCCATGGGGGGCTAGAGGTATGGGGTGCCCACTGGCCCCAGCACCACCTGCCCCCCCACAGGGCCATACACAAGAGGGGCACCATGGGGAAGCCGGACCAGAAGGACCTTAACGAGAACATGGCTGCGACACAGGGACTCTCCCACATGATCACCGACTGCAAGAAGCTCTTCCAGGTGGGTGACAGTGCACCAGCACTGCCTGTGGGAGGTGTGACCTTGGTGGCAGATGCCAGTCCTGGGGCGGGATGAGGGCACCCACCCCTCAGTGGGGCAGGTGCCACTGCCTGGTCACACCAGGGGCAATGCCCAGTTGCATCTCCTGGTGGTGCAGCTGTATGTCAACAGGGGCTGTGTCCATCCTCCCCACTCCTTGGTGGGATGAGTTGTGGTTCTTTAGCTGCCCAGGACACTCACAAAGTCCCTGCAGGATTCTCTGGCTCACTGAAGGTCTGTGTGCTCTTGGTTCGTAGGTCTCCCACGATATCCTGCTGCAGCTGAGCAGCTCCTATATGGCTGCAGATACTTATCCCCACCCCCTGACTGACTTGGTATGCCAGGGGGAGAGCAAGGATCTACACTCCTACTTTGAGCAGAGTGTCCAGAACCTGCTCAAGGAATCGTCAGAGAAATTCAAGGGGTGGCTGAGCACTCCAGGGCCCCTGAATACAGAGCTTTCCTGCAAAAAGGTAAGTACCACTGCGTGAAGGGACTTGGAAATATGGGGAAAAGTGTATGGGGTGACCACTGGGATCCCCAGGCACCTATGGATCTTCTGGCAACCCCTTGGTGCTTGTTCTCTTGTGCAAGATGGAATCAGCAACCCTTTCCCTGGCTAGACAGGGGCTGAAGGATGGAGGGTGCTCTATGTCCAGCAGTCCTGGCAGAGAGCCTATAACGTTAGCAGAGAAGCTGGCTGCTGTCATCCAGTGCTTCTCCAGCAGCCAAAGCAGCTCCCATCCCATCGCTAGTCAGCCTGCCTGACCCTTGTGTTGTCCCCTCAGGTTCGGGATGGGCACCCTCTGCGCCTGTGGAAGGTCTCCACGGACGTCGAGGCCCCTCCTGCCGCGGTGCTGCACCGGGTGCTGCGGGAGCGTCACCTGTGGGACGAGGACCTGCTGCAGAGCAAGGTGGTGGAGGCCCTAGACAAGGACATGGAGGTGTACCACTACGTGACGGACAGCATGGCCCCCCACCCACGCAGGGACTGCATGGTGCTCCGGTGAGGGCGGGCAGGGATCCCATGAGGATTTGGACTTGGTCTGGTGGATCCCACCTGTTCCAGGCCAATGTCCTCCTCCCCAGGCTGCGTGGGCTCCTCCACCCCTCCGATCCCATTGTAAACCTCCCAGGTGGGCAGAGAATGACCCCTGTCCCGTCCTGCAGGCGCTGGCACACGGACCTGCCGCGGGGAGCCTGCCTGCTCATGTCCCTCTCGGTTGAGCATGACAAGGTTCCGGTGGAGGGAGGTGTCAAAGCTGTTGTGCTGACGTCCCAGTACCTCATCGAGCCCAGTGCCATGGGCCGCTCCCGAGTGACCCACATCTGCAGGGCTGACCTCAGGTAACAGGGCACTGGTGCTGCCAGGGAGGGCTTGGAACAGCAGGTCACAGTGGGGCACCAGAGCTGCCCACCCCTCCGTGTGCCTGGCCCTGGGCAGGGTGGCAGCTCCTGTACCACTGTGCCTGCCTGCCCCAAGGGGAGGGGTATGGGCTGGGGCCAGCGTTTACCAACCAGGTGGGGACTGGACAAGGAGCCACCAGCTCAATCAGTGCTGGCAGTTCCTCCCATGGCTCTGAGGTGGCAGCAAGTCCCTGGAAGCTTCTGCAGAGAACTTGGGGTTCCCTGTGAGTCCGGAGCACAGCCTTGGTGCTGCTGAGCTGTGCTGGGGTTCAGGGATGGAAGAGTGGGGCTGATGGAAGGGGCAGCCTGGTTGGGTCACAGATATTCTCCCCCTTTGCCCCACCCCATGCCTGCAGTGGGGACAGAGGAGGCAAGTCCCCGTCCTAGCACACAGTGCTCATTCATCACCTCATTGTCCCCTCCCCATGGGACCTGTGCCGAGTGCCTGTCCCCAGGCAAGGAGCACTGTGCTACTCCGTGACAGATGCCAGCATCCCTCCTGCCTCCTCATCTCTCTCCCGCCTCTTCTCTTCTTCAGGGGCCGGTCTCCCGAGTGGTACAACAGGGTCTTTGGCCACCTCTGTGCCATGGAGCTGGCGAGGATCCGTGACTCCTTTCCAGCCCTGAGTCCCAGCGGCCCTGAGACGAAGATCTGAGGCACCAGGAAGATGCTCTGTCCTGTCTAATGTGGACTTGCTGGTGGATCTGGACTGGGGCTCCTGGCAGGGAGCACAGTGTGGGCAGTGCCCATAGAAGGGGAGGCAGAGGCACATAATTATAAACGTCCTTTCACCCCGGGCTGGGCAGTCCCCATCCCAGCAGCCCTGAAGTGTTGTGGGTTCGAGGGTCCACAGAGGCAAAGCCATGCAGCCCATGCCCTGCAGGATGGGTGGGAGAGCAGAGGGAAAGGGTTGTGGGGTGATCCCCAGGAAGGCAGCCCATGGCAGGAGTTGGGTGCCCCAAAACCATCTGGGAGCATCAGCAGGGGCAAAGGAGCGTGAAGCAAGGTGGGAGGACACAGTAGGATCGAGCAGAGAGGATGGGGCCATGTCTGCAGATTGCAGCACTGTGTCGGGAAGTGGAGGGTGGGCAGTGGCGGGTGGAATGTGTTTGTGGTGTCACCCAGCAGGGACAGCCAGGGAGTCGTGGTTTGGTAGTGGAAGAAGCTGCTCTTCTGGGAGGAGGGGCCTCCCTATGGATATAAAGGTACAGCTCAAGTGGCTGCCCCTGTCGAGGAGCAGAGGGAACTTATTGCAGCTTTGATGCTGAATTCATGGATGAAGCAGCCCTGTATGCCTGGGCCTTGCTTTTTCTTGGCTAAAAGCCCTCTTGTGCCCTGGGTTTCAGTGGGGCTGGATGAAAAAGGTTCCAAGTCAAGCCAATCCCTCTAAACCAGACAATGTTTGGATGGAGCAGGACATGTCTGGAGCCCCAGAGCAGCGGCCCCTGGCTGGGCTACAAGGGGAAGGGGCAACGCCTGAAAGGAGGGACTCCCCACAACAGCAGCTCTCCGTTCTTTGCTGCCATCAGGGTTCAGGGCCGTGACCCAAGAGGGGAGAAGGGCAGAGCAGCACCCGCTGCTGTGTGGCAGCACATGGGGCTGAAGGCACTGCGAGGATGGTGCAGCAGAGTGCGGTTGCCCAAGCTGGGTGACCCCTGTGCCAGCTGCTGGGGCCAGCTCTGTCGCCTCCTGGCTGCCAGGGTGGTGGGGAGGGTGAGTTGGCCCTCTTCAGGCAGCGACAGGGGCAGAGCCCAGACCCCTCTCCCTACTGCAAAGATGTTCATTCCCCTTCCCATCTCTTTCTTCCCTCCATGGAGAAACTTTCCACCAGAGCTGTCAACACGTGGAAGATGACCTGGTTTCTCCATTCAGGAAGGGACTCATTCCCAGACATCGTTCCAGCTGGAAGGCAATGAGACCCACGCGCTGGGACCCCCAGTGTCAGTTTGGCCCTAACTTGTCGTGTGTGCCTGTCTTTTGATGAAAAAAGCACAAATCAGCCTCTAGTCTGTGTTTTTATATATATGTATTTTATATATACATATATATATAAATATACTAACATTTGGAGGAGTGAATTTTCTCCTGATATTTTTTTAAAGTGTTGTTTTGGTTTTTTTCTATCTATGAATACCTGTACAGGTGGAATATTAATATATAACTGGTGGCAGAGCTCAGCACCAGGTGATGCTCACATAGAGCTGGATATTTTGTATTTAAGGGACTTTTTTTTGTATCGTATGAAATTTCAGCAATTGTTTGACTTGGATGGGGGCTGCTCTTCCCATCCATGCAATTAATAAAGTACTAACGAGATCTGCTGGCTGATGAAGAAACCTTTGTGCTCAGGTTCTCCAGCACTGGAGCAGCCCAGGACTGAGCAATGCGTGTCCTTGGGGCTGCCCAGGCATGGGTGAAGGGACCCAAACCCAGCAGCTCCCACATCCAGCTGTGCTCCAGGTCCTTGCCGAGGGTCAGGGTTCACTGGCATTGCCACCTGCAGCAGGGAGAGCAGCCTGAGGAGGAAGATGAGCATCCAACATCAATCAAACATCAGTGATGATGATGAAGAACCACTTTGTGCTGGTAATGTCACTGGAGGAGATGCCTCTCTCTGCTGTTTTGGAAGCAGTGATGGAGTAGATGAAAATTACAGTGATGAAGGCTGTGAGATTCAAGCCTGGAGAGGAAGAAATCTTTCTCGGAGCATGGCCAAAGTGTGAGGTCAGCAGCAGTGGGGCTGCTCCTGCTTATAGCACTAGAGCTATAAGCAGAAACTTCTGGGCAGCGTGAGCCCAGCGATGCCCATGGCCAGGGCTCCAGCACCTGGCTGGAGAAGGGACCCTCATTTTACAGGTTCCCAGCAGGATGGCAGCATCCCCGGGGACCCACCCAGGCATCCCACTGCCAGGGGTGAGGGCTCTCCGGGCACCACCACTCCCACAGGGAGCCCAGTCCTGCCCACATTGTCTCCATTTCTGGGTCCCAAGTCCCCAGCATAGCTGAACAAAAGGGCTCTCCCCTCCCCTCTATGCAGTGCTGCACTAAATAACACCCAAAAGCCTAAAGCCTCTGCAAAGTGAGCTGGAGGCAACCCCAGGGCTTTTGGGCTCACATACCCCAGCCACGTTCTCAAATCCACCTTTGCTCGGTGCCGACAGATGATCAGCCCAAGATTGTTTTCCTCCAACCCCTAATTTACACAAACTAACATTTAAAAATCAATTCCTTATTGAAATCCTCCAAGTTCCATTAACACAGATCCACACTTTCCTCTACACATTATTTCAGATTAATCTTTTCAAGCCTTCTAAAAGCCAACCCGTACAACTTAGCAAAGCTCTACACTGGGAAATGACTGTGGAGCGGTGATGCCAGGCTCAGTTTGGCTTAATCAGAGATAAAAGCAGAGAAAATCATTCCTTATTAGCCAGTCAGGTAGAAGCTGTACTGTATTTAGAGAGCAAACAGCCCAATTACAGGAAGGAAGACACACAGTTGTCTTTCATTACAGGTATTTGAAAATGTGAATCCGGGAAAAAGTATTGATTTTTTTCTAATTCCAAAGAGAAGCTGTAGCCCCACAACCAGCTGTGTGGGCCACCCCCACCCCGGGAGTGGTGTCTCTTCAACCTGTCTGCTTATCCTTGGAGTCTGGACATGATCTCAGCCAGGCAGAAGATCTCCAAGGGCATTGCTCAACCCGAGCTCTCAGCACCCAGATCGCACCAGGGGCTTGACTGGTGGAGTCCACCTGACCCCCATCACCTACACAACATGCACCTCCAGAAATACACGTCACTCTGTCACACCTGTACAAGGATGGGGCCTCTGCAGCTCCACAGCTTCTCCCTCCACATTGGCAAAATGTTTCCCTTGCCCTAAATCAGCCCTAGCCAGGAGAGACCCTCTTGTCCTGAGGAATTTAAGCAGTATCCTCATGCTGGGGGGTTTCCAGTGGGCTGGAATAACTTTCAGAGAGTAAGAGTGAACTGGTTTCCTTCCTGCATCCACATCATGGTTTTAACCCCAGCCAGCAGCTCTGCACCACAGAGACACTCTCCCCCACAATCTTGCCAAGGGGAGGACAATGGGAAAGGAGAAACTCTTACCTCATGAGTTGAGTAATAATTAAAATATACTAATAATACTAATGAAAAGATGCCCAGTAGAATTGCTCTTGTTCCCTGCTGTCATAGCATCTTTACAACGCATTTGTGTTTCTTAATGTGAGCTTTGTCAATGGGCCAAAAATTTCCCCCCCCCTTGGCAGCAATCCTTGTCTAGATCCTGGGATCACGCCTCCCACCAAGCCCCAGATGCTGTGTGTTGGACACCTCCCCACACGGGTTCAATCCCTGGGCCAAGCAGCCCAGCAATATGTCACAATACAGACCCGAAGGGCTCAGGGAGCGCTTGTGCAACTGCGGAGCATAGATTTATATTCTGGCCTTTCAAAGGTGTAACCTCCATGGCAGAGCTCTGCAGTCATGGGCTGGGCAGCCCCAGCTCCAGCACAGCCACGTCCCTGGATAATATTATGTTTGAGCAAACCAAGCCAGTTTTTCCCTTTTGCTTTGTTTTCCACTTGGATAATCCCTCAGTTCTTAGACCTGGCTTCCGTGGTGCTTTTTTCCTCCCTCTCTGGATGAAACCCATGCCACCTTCCTGGGATGGCAGTCACACAAACAGGCACACTGGTTCCAGCGTCCCCGCGGAACAGATATTGTCTGATCCAAGGACGGGATGGGAATTCAGGCAGCCTCACTGCCTGACCCCAGTGATGGGATGTTTGGGCAAGAGTGTTCATTTTCATATAAAGAAGTGCTGTGAACCTGGTGCTCCCTGCCCTGCCAGTGCTGCACCAGCACCGCGACGGACACAGCTCTTTGGGTGGGATCATGCACCCAGTTCAGAGAAGGGCCTGCCCTGTGACCTGCGGGATGGTGGGTGGTCCCAGCAGGAATCCTGAGGGATCAGCCCATTTCAGAACACAGATTACCTGTCTGCAGCTCCCAGCTGGCGGCATCTTGGCTGGGCCCTGCATTCCTTTTCTGTCCTCAGATCTAGGAGGGGATCCTTCCTCCAGGTAGAAAGGAGATGGAAGAGGGCAAATGGGAGAAAATACTACTTTAACTGCTGCTTTAAAAGTTGAATAGGAATGTGGACAGAGTCATTCTGGAAATAGAGATTGCACAAATCTGACCAGAACCTGTAGGTAAGTGAAGCCAAACAGTCCCTGTGAGAAGGGGAAGGACCTGAGGACTGGAAGAAATGGGAGACCAAGTCTTTCTTTGGAGACAAGATATGTTTTAGGTAGCAGCACTACATGAACATTTGGGAAAGGTGCTCAGAGGATGCTCCAGCTCTCCTTTTAGTTACAGTCAGCACATCAGTCCCATGGTTTTTAACTGGGAGGGTAAAGCCCGTGGATCCCTCGCTGTGGTTGCAGAAGCCACAAGGAAATCCCAGCCGGTTCATGCTCAGTGCACACAGCTGCTGCACCCAGAGCTGGGGCGGCTTCCAAGGGACTCCAGGGGCACATCCATAGTAATGACAGACATTACCCTGCTCACAAATGGAATCCGTTTTTATGACATCCTGTTTCTGCTGGGGGCCATGACAAATGAACCTGTTCCTCTTTTCAGGGAAGGAAGACGCCACCTACCTGACAGAGGGCTGTGTGTGCTCCTGGCACAGCTGGCACAACCTGGGCTCCTGCTGTCCTGGGCCTGCTCTGCTATCACTGGCAGCTCTTCCACACTGCAGGGAGAGACACAGTTTCCACAGTGCCACTGGAAGAAGCAATTCCCCCATGGGGTGCCCTCCCAAGGGTGCTGCTGCCTCTGGCATTTCACCTTCACTGCCTCAGTCTAGCCATCCTCAGCTGCTAAAAGTTTCCAACACTTCCCTCATGTTTCTTTTTTCCCCTCCAGTGCCCCTGTGGTGGCTCAGCCTCTTTATCCAGTCCTGGCTCTCTGCAAGCCTCTCTTTGTGTGGTATTTGTACTGCAAGAGCCTCTCCAACTCCACCAGCACCTGGATGGGCACTGACATCCCCTGGATGGGCACCTAGGACCTCCATCTCTGGATTGTTTCTCTCCTTCCTTCATTTCGAAGTTGTATTCCTGGGAGGTGGCTCCTGCTTGGCTGTAAACACATCCTAGGGACAGCAAGCAGATGTCCCTCCTTGCCTCTGCTCCCCCAGTGCCCCTCTTTCTCTCTGTTTCTTTCCAAATTATCCAGGACTTTTACTATCATCAAGTCCCTGTTTGTCACCTGGTATGAGCTTATCATCTTCATTATTTTATCAACATAACAAAAAAAAAAACAAAACCAAAACCCCAAAAACCCCAAAACCCAACAGTGTCACAACCTCCAGCTCTGTCTGTGATATCTCCATAAAGCACAGCCCCTTCCTGGAAAACCTGCTTTTCCCAGAAATGTCCCTGGCACCCCAGCCCTAACTTCACAGGTAGAAGCAATGTTTGCAATAACAATCAAACCTCTAGCAAACATTAGAACCAACTTGCCAACAAACATAAATAATTACCAGGCAATTGCTCTGTGGACAGCCAAGCAGGAAACTCACAAACAGCATTTTCTCCATGTTAAACAGGGAAACACGGGTGGGGAAGAGAAGCACCAAAGAGCGAAAGTTGCTACCTAAGCCACAAAATGATGAAAGAAATTCTGATCCCACTCACCTGCTGCTTGGCTGGCTTTGTCCAGGGGACTGAAGCCCCAGCTCTGGGAGCTTCAGCATTCCCAATGATGGGACGTGGAGGCACTGCTGGCTGTGTCTGTCTTGCTGCTCTGCCCCTGCTCCTGGTGTCCTGCCCAGAGCACGACATGGCACGCCACTGCTCCCCTGGCTGGGACTCGGGCACCCACACCAGGCTGCTCTGGAGCACTTCGTGAGGGCTTTGGAGCACCACCCTCAGCAGGCTCCAGCACAGGAGTGTCCCAGGTGCTGATGTTTTACCCACCCAACCCAGCTGTTGGTACTTTAACCACTTCACCTGCAGCCCCCTGAATTACTGAAAGCAAGCCAGGAATTTTTCCCTTTCCCCGCTGGACTTCTTCCGCTCTCCCTGTGCACTCCCATCCTCCCTCAGCCGTGCCAGCAGGTTCCACGGGTGGGCAGCGTCCTCTTGGGGGCCAAACCAGTCACAATAAACTGGTGGCAGTTTTGGACGCTGCAGGGAGCGGATTATGCAAATGAGGATATCAGCTTTAATGGCATTCCAAGATTTTTAGTCAAATTTAATTACCTTCCGCCTTCCCCCTCTCTGTGCCTGTCCCCGATCAAATTAAAACAAACAACCCCCAGCAGAGTGTTTGTGACAGGAATCGTGTTGGAGACTAATTAAAACCTGACGATCCTCACTGTGATGAACCCAGCAGCCGCCTCTGCCAGGCGGAGGGGGAACAGGGCAGGTGGCACAGGGAGAGGGCAGGTGGCATGGCACACTTGGCATTGGATGCTCCCTGTGGCTGCTCATTACCTGCACGCTCCCAATCCCTCCTAACAGCTCCTGCCTGTGCCACGGGCGGCTGGGAGGCAGCTGGATGGGGAACACTCGGTTCTCAGTTAACTTCAGCAATAATTTAATGAACTAATTAATAAACCCATGCGGCACCTTCTCTGGGATGCTGCGGGGGCTGGCGAGGCAAGGTCTATGCGGGGGCTGCCATCTGCCATGGCACTGGGAGCTGGGGAGCAGGGGGCAGCTGGTCTGATCGCCCTCTCATATGTCTGTCTCTGTTAGAGAGGTGGCCTTTAGCAGACAGAGTTCAAGCTGGCCCTGGCAGCTTCCCCCACCCCTACCCAGCTCCCTCCACCCCAGCCCAGCTTCCCCCTCCCTCAGCCCAGCTCTCCCCATCCCAGCCCAGCTCCCCCTGCTCCAGCCCAGTTCCCCCCATCCCTGCCCAGCATGGACTTCATGCTCCCGCTCCCCTTCCCCTCTCCTGCATTCCTCCAAGTCTGGCCTTGGTGTGGAGCAGCCCTCACTGCGTCCTCTCAGGGTTTTGCCTTTTCCCCTGTTGTTTCCAGTGCCTGTGTACTGTGTACCCCCAATGCCCACTGGCAGTGAGCTGGCATCTCTGGCTCTCTGTCTCCCTGGCCACATGGGTCCAGCTGGGATGGGGAGGACAGATGGATGTTTGGAGGCACTGTGTGGCCAAACAGACGGGAGGGAACAATCCCGTGTGATGAACTGGCCGTGACCTGACCCCTGGCAGTCTATGCTGTCCTCAGGGGTGTCCTTGTTAGGGCATCGATGAAGTCACTAAGTGATCCCTTGTTCATATTCCTGTAAATCAATGGGTCCTGGCGCTGTCACACACTGGCTGGTTCCAGTGTTTTAGTTGGGAGAGTCCTCAAGGGGAGCTGGGCTCATTAATTAAATCCTTCTAATCAATCTGGCCTGTGAGGGCATCAGTTATTTATTCATCAGAGGCTGCACTGAGCAGCCCAGGCAATCTGAAAGGCAGTAAATAAACATGGAAATGGAAAGCTGAGGCAGCAGACTTTGCCTGGGCCTGTAACACTTCAGAGCTGGGTCAGATAATATGGGATCATACATTTCATTTAACAAAATCCAATAAAAAGGTGTATCTGGACTGAACAACACCCGTGGGGGAGCTGCTAGAGCTGCTGGGGGACAAGCCCTGCAGGGTCAGGGTGGGCAGTGTCGTGGGGGTGCCTGGCCCTGCCCTCTCCCGACAGCCCATCCGTGTCCACGCGTGCAGGGAGACAGCGGGGTGAGGGGAGCACCAGCCTTGGCCAGGGAGGACGGGAGTTCCCAAAGCCCATCACAGCTTCCTGCAGACTGACCTGCTAATCCACCTCTGCAGCCAGGGCTCTCCCAGCACCATGGGGCTCACACATTCCCGGGAAGTTAATTACAGGGAGATCCCTTCAGGAATTAGGAAATATTCAGCTGATGCATGGGAAAACAAAGGAGGGTGGTGTGTCGCTTTTCAGCTCACTGTTTGCAGAACTATTCTCTGCTCTAGTGTGAAATGCCAAGAGATCTGAGCCGTCTGGGATTGCATGAGCTCCCTCCCAGCCTGCCTAAGCCTGGCTTTGCCATTACTGTAAACCAGAGTTGTTGCAATATTGTTTCGGATTCAGAGACTTGCACATTGGCACTGAATAAAACATCGCTGCTCTGAATGGGCCATGTCTTGAAGCCTTGATCCAACAGGCTTGCTGTCTCTCGCAGCTTGGAAGAGCTGATATATCCCTTCTCCCATGTGAGGTTTCACCCCCAAGAAGCTGGATTAACTGCCACGGTGCTGGGATTGCCCGAGGGCTTTTCTGAAGGAAAGGCAGAGGGTTTCTGAGGCGCGAGGGCAGGAACCCTCTGTTCCGCAGCCTCTGGGAATTTTCACCCGCCTTAGGGATGCTCCTGCCGCAGGCAGTGCCTGAGGGATTTGTTGACACCACTGATGGCACAGCTAAACACTGATGTGGGGAGTGTGGGGGGCGAGGGTGTGCAACAACTGAAGGGCAAGTGTTGTCAGGCAGGTATAGGTGGGGAATAAGGTGGGAAATGAGCCAAGCAGCTGGCAGTGGAGAGCTTGTGAGAATGCTGATCCAGGGAGCAGAGCCACTGAGATGGAAGTCAGTGCAGGAGAAGGTCAGGGAGGATGGAAGATGAGGTGCCACCATGTCTGGGGTACCTGTGCAAAGAGAGATGCTTATGCACTCTGCAGGGGCTAAGGAAGAGAGGTCTGGGGTGAGGGGGATAAGGAAAACCTGCCAGACCATGAGCATGGGAAGGACTGAGGAAGAGTGTGGCGGGGCCACAGGTGAGAAGAGATAGAAGAGCAGAGACCAGCTCTGGCTGGGCCATGGTTGGGGTTGCAGGCTGAACCCCTCAAGCACAGGAATGTTCAGAGCTGGGGTTTGCTCCCAGCCACATGTGGCACCTCTGGGTGATGTGTGGAGGGAGGGCGTCCCCTGAGACAGGGAGGACTGGGGGTAGGAGGAGGCCTTGGCACTCCCATGGGTGGTCTAAGCCAGACTCTGCGTGGAAAAAGGTAATTCAAGTGCAGATGGGTGCAGGAGGGCAGGGAGGGGCATGGGATTAGCCTATCATCATGGCTAGGCTTCGCAAATGAAGATTTGGGAGCCTATAAATCATAATAAATTAATATGCAAAGCTGGGGGCAAGGGTTTTTCCCACCACAGCTCCCTCTCAGTGTGAGAACTATGACTTGGATGTTCCCCCACCATCGAGCTAGCTTCCTAAAGTCCCAGACCCTGTAACCTGGAAAACTTCTGCAAGAAGTGGGAATTTCTAAAAGGGATGTGGATCTGCCCACATTTTGTGAGTGCTCTGCCACTGAGGAACAAAAACCCTTTTGGGAACCACTGCTGTGGAGGGGACCAGCTGGGGAGAGCAGGAATGTTCCCCCAACCTCCTCCTCCAGCTCCCCGGGATGAGTTGGGCTGGCAGAGCCCACAGCCCTCTCTCCCAGCTCATCTGGCCCAGCAGCATCACCCCCAGTGCCGGCCGTGGGGACAGGTACCTGCAGAGCCAGGGCAGGGCGCTGGGATCCCCTTGGGGGTTTTGCCAGGGGGGCAGAAGCCAGACCTGTCCGAATGCCCCATCCACTCTCTCAGCTCCTGCATCCCCCGGGGCTGGGCTGGTTCCTGCGGTACCTGCGGTTTCCCCCTCCCACTTCCCCGGAGTTTGCAATGGAGCTCTAATGAGAGGAATACAAACTGTTGAAGTACTTTCAGTCATGAAGAAAGAAGTGAGGTTCACATTCAGGGTTTTCTGAGCTGGTTTCTCCCCACCATGTCCTAGACTCTTGGTGATTCATCATGACCTTGTTACTTCTGAGTTAACACACTTGGCTGGTGGTTGATGTTTTATTAATTCTGGACTCGTTTTCATGAAGATCTGTCCTATCCAGAAAGAAAATGCTTTTATCATGTGTCCCAAGTTTCTGGCCAACCCTTTGGTCTCCAAGCTTGCCTGGAATGAGGGCGAGAACACAAAGAGTAATAAATCCAATCTTTCAGACATTTTTTCCTCTGAGGATCAGAAAGCCCAGATACCCCTGCGTGAAGGATGCGCTGGGCAGGGGATGGGGAGGAGCTGGTCCATCAGTGCTGTGTTACACAGCAAAGCACAAGAGCTGTGTTACTGGGATGAGCCCCCAGTGCAGTATGTTCCCAAAATCCCTGAATGGAAAATCCATAGGCCTGGAAATTAAGGCATTTGTTCACTCACTGTCCCTATCGTTAGCTAAAGCAGCTTGCCTTCGCCAGGGGCTGCAGTGGGAAGACAGATGGTGAGAGTGCCTCCAGCTGTCAGTCCCTGTGGATGTGCGGAGGAATCAGTGTTTGGCATCTGATTTAGCTCTGCTGCCTCCTCGAGTCACCACTGTCCCTGGCTCTGAAAGATGTGTGTGCTTCTGAGACAGATAAATTAAACCTTGCACGTGCTCATCCCCCCTGAAATGTCAGCTGGCAGATCGTCATGAGGATCCAATTGATGTGGGCTCACTCCCTGGAATCTGGATGTCTTCTCCTTCCCCTTCCAGGGCAGAGTTATGCTGGCCGGGGGCAGGACCCACAGCCAACCCAGGCAGGGAGAGCTGGGGCCTGCAGGCAGAAGCAGGCAGGGACAGCTTCTGGAAAAAGGGGAGTCTTTGGGGACCACCCCCTTTTAAGTGCTGCTCTAGAGCTGGGGGCAAGCCAAAGGAATCCAACTTAGGGGACAACTGTGTTATCTGGGCAGGGGACACCTGAGAAGTAGAAACACTGGAGAGAAGGAGGCAGACATTCCATAAGAATCCCCATCTGGAGGGAGAGGGAGGGGGGTCCAGGGCTGTAACACATCCCAGATGAGGTGGGAAGGGCTCAGCAGAGCATGAGTCACTACAGTGGAGGGGAGAGCAGTGCTCTGATAAGAGGTGAGGCAACTTCCCATGGCTGTTTAATCTTCATTCACTGACTGTGCCAGCTCAAGTCTTGCACAAGGGTCCCCTGGGGACCTCAGCATTCAAGCCCCTCCCTTGGCTGCTGGACAATCCTTGTGTCCTTCCTGGGCACATGGCAGTGATGTTCTGGTGCCCACAGAGAGATGGCAGCTGCCTTCAGGGCCAGCCCAGATGAGGCTGGCTCTGACCACTCCAGAAGGTCCCATTTCCATCAGATACGATGCATCCCATCCCTATTGGCACAAGTAGCGGAAGGTAAAGGACCCGGACTGATGCCCTGTTGGTACAAGCCCCAAAGCTCATGGCTTTGAAGATGATTACATCCCCTCTCACCATGGAATCATTGAATAAAAATCTAATAAAAATCATGGAATCACAGGATAGTTCGGGTTGGGAAGGGAACTTAAAGGTCATCTATTCCTTCTGTGGGCAGGGACACCTTCCACTAGGCCAGGTGGTTCCAAGCCCCGTCCAACTTGGCCTTGAACACTTCCAGGGATGGGGCAGCCACAGCTTCTGTGGGCACCCTGTGCCAGGGCCTGACAACACTCTGAATAGTCTCAGTCTTCTCTCTTGAGTAAATCTCCCCCAGTGGTTCAGCATTTCCTTCTGATCCTTCCCATCATTCTTCCCTGCCTGTGTCCCCCATCTGTCTCAAACTGCTGTGGACACACCTGTGGGTCGTTCGTGGGTGAGAGGCCGTCCGTGGGTCCGCCCGTGGTGCGGGTCGGTCCGTGGGTCGGTCCGTGGGTCGGTCCGTGCCCGGAGCCGCCGCGCGGGGGCAGGCGGAGACCGCGGGAGGCGCGTTGGGGCCGGGCTGTCGGTCCTGCGGGAATCTCTCCGGGATGCTCTCCGGGATGCTCTCCGGGATGCTCTCCGGGATGCACGAGAATCCTGGAGCGGGGGGCGCCCCGCGCGCTGCTCTCGGCGGGGTGCGAGGGCTCTCCGGGGAGCGGAGGGACAGCGAGCTCTGAATCCGAACCGATACGGGACTAAGGGGAACGAGTCCACCAGAAACGGCCTCCCGACCGCGGGGCCGAAGGGGTGAACTGGGAGCGTGACGGGAAGGGGAGGCACAGGCGGAGGAGGTGGGAGGGCACGAGTGGGTGCAGAGAGGAACCTGCAGTGGGACCAGGTCATCAGACTGCTCCCAGAGTCCCCGCTCCGAGCTGGGGTTCCTCTTTGTGTCCCTTCCGGAGCTGGAGCTGGGCCGTGGGGAGGGGTGTCCCCGCCTGCAGATCCCACGGACACACACTCCTGTGCGTGCTGCCTGCAGCCAGTTCCGAGAGCATCCCTTTCCAAAGCTGTTCTGCCCCCATCCTGGGTGTGTTCGCAGTCTCCCTTCCTCCCTCTGGTCTGTCTCACTGGAGACACCCGTGTGAAAGCGGGATCTTGTTTCGGGGTGCGGGGCCGGCGCACGCCCCACCTGCCACCAACATCCCCTCCTGGGCTGCCGCGGTTGCCGCGGCGATGGGTATGATGTGATAAACAGAGGGAAATGGGGATGACGGCAGCTCGGAAAGGGCAGAATGGATTTTATTTCACGTTTATTGAAGCACAAATTGCCATAAGAACCAACTTCCTCATGAGCAAACAAGGGAAGCCGAGACCCTCTGGGCTCCAAAGCAGCCTTTCAGCTGACACTCCTGAGCTGCTGCTTGAGCCGAGCTGCGGGTTTTCCATGGAAATGTCTCTTTACATTTGGAGACAGATCTTGTGGTGTTTAGGAAGGCTCTGCTGGCAAGCATGAGGACGCTCTGCTGGGAGCTGCTCCTCTCTCTGGGATGCACCACCAGAGCAGCACGGGAGACTGGGAAGGAGCCGTGACTCTGGGGAGATAGGAGCGCTCTGCCATCTCTGACCAAGTTAGGAGGAGACTCCAGACGGGATTATGGCCAATCTAACAGTAAATAGAAAAACAAATCCCAGATTTTGCATTTATGTTTGCATAAACTCTGGTGGTTGATGTATTTCCATCTTTTTCTCTCACCTTTCTGGGCTACAGGATGTAGAGTTGGAGGGACAAGAAGGACATTGAGGGGCGGGAGCGTATCCAGAGAAGGGAATGGAGCTGGAGAAGGGCTGGAGCAGCAGGAGCAGCTGAGGAAGCTGGAGGGGGCTCAGCCTGGAGAAAAGGAGGCTCAGGGGGGACCTTTTGGCTATCTGCAACTGCCTGACAGGAGGAGGGAGCCAGGTGGGAGTTGGACTCTGCTCCCAGGGATCAAGGGGGAGAACAAGAGGAAATGGCCTTAGTCTGTGCTAAGGGAGGTTGAGGCTGAATATCAGAGAAACCTTCTTCCCCAAAAGGGTGGTGAGGCACTGGAAGAGGCTCCCCAGGGCAGTGGGGGAGTCACCATCCCTGGAGGGATTTAACAGACGTCCCCTGGAAGAGTTACAGAAAAGGAGTTTAGGGAAGATCAAGTACCTTGGAGATGACTTTCCATCTGTAGGTAACAGTACCCACCACAGGCTGGTGCTGTCTCTGTGTCCCCGGTACAGCCCCTGCCATACAGATGGTTTCTGGTCAGAGCTGCAGCCCAGGAGCAGGGATGATTTGGCAGTGGTAATGTTATCCTCACTGCAGATGGAATTGCATTTACTGATTTTCAGACCCAGGAGGGTCCATGTACAACTCTCTGGTCTGATCTGCAGGGCAGAGATGTCTGCTCCAGGTGGAAAGGCCAGTGGAAAAATGAGCCAAAGAATGCTGATTGTACAAAGCTTTCCCAGGTACCCCACTCCTCACGGCTCCTGCCATCCTGCTTCCAGGCCATCCCACTGTGGGTGAAATGGAGAAGCCCTCAAGGAATTTTAAAGTGTCTACAGGAAATACCTGAAACTCTCTGCAGCAGGAAATGGAAGCGGAGGAGTTTGAGTGGCCTCGACGGCTGGGACAGCAGCGTGGAGCATCCTCAGGCTGCAGTGGCTGCAGCTGAGGATGTGAAGGGAAGGGAACCATCCACAGATGGTGAAACAAGGGGACAGATCCTCTGCACTCCCTCAAAAAGCCCCTGGTTGGATAATCCCCTGAGGAGAGGGGAAATGTGCTGCTGGTGCTGATGTGGATCATTTATGGGTGAAATTATTGGTGATTTGTGTTTTCACGCAGCTGGACAAGAGCAAAAATCCATAGAGAAACTGAAGCAGAAGCCAGGAGACACAGCTGTGCACCTCCTCACCATGTCCCACTTTGCAAGGCTCTTTCCCCACTGTTCCCAACTCAAGTGTTCTCTCCATCCATCCCAATGGATGGATGAGCTCGGGAGCAGCTCCAACCTGCCCAGGACATATCCCACAGTCAGGACTGACAGTATCCCACCTTCAGAGATGTCAAGACTTCTGGTCCCCCTGACCTGCCAGAGGCCTTCTGGGGAGAAGAAACAGGGGGATGAGGGGGATGTTCTGACAAGTGCCTTGGATGGAGGAGAAGGAGGACGAGGAAGAAGAGGAGGGACAGGAGGAGGAGGGCGAGGAGGCAGAAGGCAGCAGGGTGAGGACACATATCTGCTGTTGGGAGCCTGCTGGGAGCTGAGCATTACCCCCTCGCCCTCTGGTCTCCTCATCAGTGACGAACACGTGCACCAAAGGCCACCGCAATGAAATATATACTTATAACCATCATCATTATTATTCTTTCACCAATTTTCTCTCCTGTGGATGGAGCCTGGCAGAGACTTCAGAGCAGGCAGAACTGCTAAAGCAGAAAGTAATGGTGCCCCCAGGACGAATAAATGGAGCACTTCAAACCAGCAGATGCTGCAGAAAGCCCCAGCACAGGAAATATCTGTGGAATGAATCGGGAGGTTTATGGAGCTGGGGCTGAAGGGCTTCAGGAAAGTTTCACCAGCCCAGGAGGGGAAGGGAAATGAGGAAGGACCAGTGGCTGGCACCTTGGGCTGTGGGTACCGGTGCCTTGGGCCGTGGGTTCTGGTGTGGGGTGGTATCCTTGGTGATTTATGGGTCTAACATCAGCCCTGATAGGAAACATAGACAGTTGCCTGCCCATGGGTTCCCCAAATTGCCTGGAACCAGTGCCTCAGTGAAGCCCTGGGAAGAGCCGAGGGGTCCCAGATGGGCACAGGGAGCCCTGGGGAAGGAGGGAGAGGGCTCTGACAGGTGAAGGAGTAACTGCAGGCAGTATTCTCACGGGGAATGGGAAGCCCCTGCCTCTTGCCCTCCTCACACTTTCCAGCTCCATCTATACCACTGTCCATGCTCTCTGTGTGCCTGGTTTGGGGAGCCCTGGGCAGGACCTCAGGAGATGGGACCCAAAGGACAGATGGCATCACTGACTCTGTGCAGCTATAGCCACCACTGCTGCCTCATGCCAGGGAAAAAAATCAATCAAGAAAACAAGGTTCCTGTCCTGAAAAGCCTTCAAACTCTGCTGGGAAGAACTCAGGCAATCCAGCAACAGCTGGGACAAAGGCATTCCTGCATGTGCTGCTGAGGTTTGGCATGTGTCTCCTAGTTCCAGGTTGTTGTTTTTTTTTTATAGAACATCATAAAATAATGTTCTATATTCTATATATTTTTATGGCCAGCAGGAGAGCAGTAGAGGGCAGGGATGGCGGAAGGCTGGCCAGGAGAAGGAATACTTTGGGGAAGGAGTCTCCAGAGGAGGACCAAGACAGGGAGGTACCCTGGGAGTGGGGCTGTGGTGGGTAGGCAGTGGTGGGCAGTGCCTGGATGCCTGCAGGGGGGATTTCTTGGGGCACAGCATGGCCAGAGTAGAGCTGGGGAAGGGGGCTGGGGCTGGGGCTGGAGACAGGGTACGGCCCTGCTTGGCTTTGCCCAGGGACATGTGAGAGGAAATCCCATACTGTGGGTTGGGCAATTCCATGGCAAGACAGAGCAGCCTGAGGATTTTTTGTCCACTCACAGATGCTGTGTTTTAACAGCAAGAAAAGTGTGGAGGGGTGGAATGTTCTGACAAATTGCCCTCAGCCTGGCCCTCAGGTCCCTCTGAATGGGGGTGATGGTGATGGCACCATGGTGCAGAGGAGATGGCACCATGGTGCAAAAATGATGGCACCATGGACAAGCCCTTGGCTTTAGCCAGGGGGTGCAGGAGACTAACCTTACCCAGAGAGCCATCCCTCGGTGGCTGAGGGAACATGAGGCAGTGACAGCAAGACCTGAAGATGGGTATTTAGGGAGTAAAATGTTTCTGGGAGTTGAAAAGCGCAGGGCTTTGGTGATACAATCCAGAGTGTCAGGACTCAGGCCGTGTTTTCTGCACTTCTCCCCAGTGTCCCCGTGCCATCTAACTGGTGGCAGTGTCCCATGTCCTGGGACCTGCTCCATCCCCACAGACCCACCCCCGAGCGTGCGCCGTGGGATTCAGCCGCAGAGCCGTGCCGAGCTGCCTGCCGTGCCGGGAAGGGCACAGTGCGGAGCCAGCGTCAAGCTGGCACCCAGCCCTTGGCTGCACGACGGGGATCATTAGATGCTTAATTTTTAAGATGTTCACTAACTTTATGGGCTCTTTCCTGGCCAAGTGTGGAAACTCGCCTGTGGTCTCCGGTGGCGTCTGCGGGCTGGGGCTGCCGGGGGAGCGGAGCGCGGCGTGCCAGGGCCTGCGCCGCCATGGGTGGTGGGGCGGGAGCGCCGGGCTGTGGCACGGAGCCCACCCGCCCGTGCGTGTTCCTGCAGCCCTTCCTGGACCATTCCAACAGGAACAGCAAGTCCATGGCCCGGAGCCCACCCGCCTGTGCCAGGCGTGTTCCTGCAGCCCTTCAGGGCCATCCAGCTGGGAGCCCAGGTGATTCTTTCTCTTTGCTCCCTGCTCCTGGGGCATCGCCAAGCCTTTGATTCCAGAGGCTTGTCAGGACACTTCAGCAGCTCCAGAAGGTGCATGTAAACACAGCGATTAAAAAATGTGGTTCCAGGGGTTGTGCTGAGGCTAAAAATGGTTCCAACACGGCCCAGAGAGAGGCGGTGCCATAATAACAGGTCTACTTTTTTAAGCCCCCAGGAGCCAACAGCGATGGGAACAGGGCACAGCCAGGGACATGGGAGGCGACAAAGGCCCAGAGGGGACTCACCCCCAGGAGAAGGCAGGGAGGAGAAGGTGTCACGGTAGGCTCCGGGGAAGGTGTTCTGACTGTTCAGAGGGCTAAAAAGTGATTGCACTGCCCTGACAACCACACTGTTAGTGGAAAGTTGGAGGATTTCAGAAGAAAAGTGTTATGAAGACCATTTATTCCATCCAGCTCTGCAGAGCAGCACTGGTGGGTCTGCACTGCGCAGCCGCAGCTGGGCTGTGCCAGGGCTCCCACCCTCCCATTCCTGGCAGGGCGTGTAACAGCTTGTGCATGTTTTCCCAGTGAAATAGAGCTGGGCAAGGAAGGCCACTTCTTTCTTCCTTCCTTTCCCATTTCCTACCTTTCTCTCACCACATCAGGTGTGCCTTTCATTGTCTCACATATTGACAGGTGCTAAAGTTGAGCCCCAACCAGGGGGGCTTGGCAGGGCTGGTAGGGACGGGAAGGTGGTTTGGTTGTGGAACTGAGTGGGATCCAGCATGGAAGCTGCACCGGCCCCTTACGTGCACAGCATCACCTGCAGCAGCTGCCACAGGGATGCCCTGTTGGTCACTCCTCGGTGCAGTGAAGGGTCCCACAGACACTGTTCAGCAAAGCTCTGGTTAAGGAGCTCCTTGCTCCAGATTTGGGCTCATCAGATCTTCAGAGTCTGCTCTGGCCCTTTTCTCAACCTCAGTCCTCCACCACCCCCCAATCCCAGTTCCTGAGGATTTATCTTCACACCTTTGCGGAGGAACAGGAGTGGGAGTAGGAGTGATGACAGGAGCAGGAGTGGTGGCTGGAGCAGGAGCGATGGCTCTTGCTGTGCCAGGCACATGAGCTCTCTCCAAGCTGGCTGGAGGAGAAAGAGGTCTTCCTCCGAGCGCTCAGGGCATCCCTCTCCATTCCCCTAACAGAGGCTGTGGCCAGCAGTTAATATCCTCTGGCGCGGTGCCCTGCCCGGGGAGGGTGGCAGGCTCTTCATTTAATGACTTATTTATCTTTCCTTATTGCAGGAATGATGACAGTTTTCATTATTAAGCTGCTAGGTAATAGTGTAGCCTTTGGTGGGAGCTGAATCATCATCCCCTCTTTGCTGACGGTTTGATTCAGCTCCCCGGGAGAGCTGTGACAGAAGAAGGACGAGCAGTGCCCCTTGCTGCCGCAGCGGTCAGGAGCGGGGGTCTGCCGTGGGCTGTGGGCACAGGCGGTGGGCACAGACGGTGGGCACATGGTCCCTGAGGCTCGGGCTCTCCGCTGCTGGGGGTGGCGGCTGTCCGCGGCGATGCTCTCTGGCTGTCCCCTGGTGATGCTCTCTGCTCTCCTGCTCTCCCCGTGTTCCTGGAGTTCCTTCATCCCCAGGAGCCCGTGTGTTCCTCGCCGCGGCGGTGCAGGACATCGAGCACGGTGCGATGGGGAGCACAGGGAGTGCCACGACCCCGTTTCAGACCCAGCGCCCGTTCAGTGGTGGCTGGGACATGGAGAGAGCTCTCCAGCCTCTGACTTGCCCTAAAAGCAGCGTCCTCCTCCCCAGCCCAAGGGACTTGGAAACGACCATCCCACAGTGGTTGTGTGTGGGCACTGTGGAGCTGGAGGGAAGCCACGGACCGGCTGCTGAGGCGCTCCCTGCCCTGCTGTGCCCACTGCTCCTCCGGGCGGGCGGAGCTGCCGGGGGCTGGTGGCACCGGGGGGCTGCCCGTGGGACGAGGGCAGAGCAGGGGCACACCTGGGAGCCAGCCGTGTGCCTGTGTCTGCCACCCTGGCTGGACCGCTCTAGCGGGAGCGCTGGGGCGGCTGCCGTGATGTATGAAATCAATTAAACGTGATGCACATTTAATTAGATGTACAAACACGCCTAAAGTTAAATGAGGGCTCTTCATAGAGAAAGAATGTAGCGTTGTACCACGTTAAATGAGAAACTCATGCACTTCCCAAATGGGAGCTTCCCAGATTCACACGTGGAGCCGCCTTTGGAAACCAGCCCTTGTCCTTCCCCTTGGCAGAGGTAGGTTCCAGCGGTCGGGATGTCTGGGTGTGGGGACGGGGACACACAGTGCCATGGGGATGGCAGTGGGGAGAGGGGCCATGTCCCACTCCTCCAGGAGCCTCAAAGCCACTGGATGATTCCCAGCGTGTGCTCATTTCTCTTGTGGGACGCTGCTGGCAGCTCCTGCTGCCCCCCTTGCCCCTCTGGCTGCTGGACCCCCAGCACCAGGCACATCCCTGTCTCCCAAATACACAACTGGAGATAACGCTGCCCTTCCAGAGGGGAAGAAACCAGAAAAAAAGTGAACCAGTTTCTAATTATGCCTTGTTTGCTTCATTTAGAGCTAATTCAGCCCACACAAAAGTTACTCGCCCTATTAAAAGAAATACATATTAAAAAAACCCACAGATGCCTGGTTCATTAAAAAAATTAGACTGTAGGAACTAAGTAGTGTCTTATTTCCACCTTTTCCCCTCTGATTAAAAACTGTTTGCATTTCAAAACAAACCAGCATTAATTTGGACCAAATGTTACCAGGGCTCTTCTCTCCAGCCAGAAGAGTGAAGCAAGTGGCACAGCCTTGGACACTTCAGGGATGGGGCAGCCACAGCTTCTCTGAGCAACCTCTGTCAGGGCCTCACCACCCTTACAGGGAAGAAGTCCTTCCCAGTATCTCATCTTAACCCTGCCCTCTGTCAGTGGGAAGCCTTGTCCAAAATCCCTCTCCAGCTCTCTTGGAACCCTTTAGGCACCGGAATGGTCTCTAAGGTCTCCCAGGAGCCTTCTGGTCTCCAGGATGGGCACCCCATCTCTCCTGGGCTGAAGCTCTTTGACAAAGTACTGCCTGTGGTGCTGAGGGCTGGGAACAGGGACACTGCAGATGTCCCCATGCCGTGCTGCCAGAGGGTCTGTGGGAGATGGACATGAGACTGCTCCCTCCTCTCCCCTGTGGTTTGGCATTCTGTGGGCACATTGACATAATCACTGTGAATGAAAAAGATTTATCAAGACTTTTCCCTCATCCCAGCTGCCTGATGTATGTGTGGCTGGCCAAGTCCTGGCAAGGACCCTTGGGCACCCAGCACCCCGAGACTCCGGGCACTGCCCTGCTCCCACCCCCAGCAGCTCCGACGCCTGATTGCTGGGGAATATTGGCCAACATTCCTCTCGAATAACATTCCATATATATATACAAGATATGTGTGGAAAATAAATACATGACAAGAGAATTTATTAAAAACAATAAAGCTGAGGAGCTGTGGAACTGCTCGTCTGCCCTGCTGGCACTGCACAGCACCTGGGGTGCTGCCCACGGACCAGGACAGAGCAGCCCTGCACAGGTTTGGTAGACGAAAAGAGCTGTTCGCTTTTCCCACTCCTCATGCATTGTCTCTGGAGCAGGGCATGGAGCTGGGAGCAGCCATCCTCCCCGGGGTCACGCCACTGCAGATCCCTGCCCGGATTCCCCACCCTGGTACTCAGCTCCCCGTGCCCCCGAGGATGCCGCACTCAGAGCCAAGCGTGAGGCAGCTCGGAAGTGCTGTGCCAGACGAGGAAAAAACAGGCTATTAATTAACAGCAAATGTACAGTTAATGGGGCTTTTTTCCCTTCCTAAACAATTTATCAAAATGATTTCATCGAAATTTAGCTGATGGGGCACGAAACACAGCTGCTCTGTCCTGCTCTGTGCTTTTTCTGTCCTGGCAGGAACAGAACGCTGAGAGTGCAGGTTCGGGTATGGGATTCACGGCACTGCAGGATGGAGGTGCTGGGAATGAGTCAGTGCTCCTGTCCCTGCCAGGAGAATAAAGGGGCTGTAAGTGAAGGGGTTACACTGCACCAAGCTGACAGAATGGTCACCCTTTTCTTTACACATTTACTCCTTTACTGCCTCAGGTTCACTAAAATACAGAGAACAAAGTCCTGTTTGGCCAGACCTGTTGGGGACTGTAATAGAGGCAGGCGAGGGAGGAAGGCCGGGCTGGCACCTGGGGATGCTGGATGTGTCCTGCCATTACCCACTTTGCCTGACAGCCCCCTGGAATGGCCTTGCTTCAAAAAAATAATAAGGTTGTTAAATTTTTAGTGTTTTTTAAGATTGCTCATATATAGGAAGAGGGAAACCAGCTGTTTACAGCTTTAAAGGCTTGGCTTACCCCTTAGAAGTCACAGTGCTTTGGGAATTTAAAGGTGCAGAGAAAACCTGGAAAACTCCAAGATTTCAAAGTGCTTGGCTGCTTCCACCTGAACCAAGGGCAGGAGCTGTGCTTGGAGCAGCACAGCCACTGAGAGGGGAATGGAATGGGATGAGATGGAATGGAATGAGGTACAGTACAGTAGAGTAGAACAGAATAACAATAAGGATGAAATAGGATGTTATATTTTCAGCTATAAGGGACCTATAAAATTCATCTGTTCCAACCACTTGACTCTTTCAGGGTTGCCCAAAAGCTGAACCATGTTAAGGGCACCATCCAAATACCTCTGAAACCCTGACAGGCTCGGGACTTCAACCCCCTCTCTGGGAAGGCTGTTCTGGAGAGATGGGGTGGGAGCTGCTGCGATGGACAAACACGATCCAGCTGCCAGAGGAGCAAATCCTGCAGCCTCACAACTTTCCCATCCAGCCATGAAACAATCTGCTGATTTTATTGAAACCAGATCACTGGCTCTATCCCGCAGCCGCTGCTCCAGCCGGTTCGGCACGTCCAGCGGCCCCTGGGAGCTGCCGGCACTGCGAGGGGAGAGGGAGGATGGCACAGGAGGTGCAGACTGGCCATGTCCCCTGCCCCGGCCTTGCCCACGCTCACAACATGAGCACACATTTCCAAAAAGGTGGATCAAAGCGCTGCCAAGGCCTGGAGGGGCTGGCTCGGAGCCACACGCATCTCCCACACAGTCCCAGCCTGTGTCCCCCGTGGAAACCTGAGTTCATCCCAAAGGTCATGACTGAAATTGGTCTGCAGTGAGTTCACAAGCAGAAGTATCCAAACCTGTGGCGTTAAATCTGGGAATCCTTATCTCTGTGGTGGTGGCACAGAGATATGGTGGAAGTGAAGCATCCCTGGGCTGAGACAGTGCAAGGACAAAACTGTATTTGTCCTGGTGGTGATATGAAGCCTGGAGGCTCCTGACCAGTGGAAATCAGCCCTGGTGAGCCAAGGAGGGATGGGAGGGGTTCGCATGGGGGTTTAGTGGTGTCACCAGCTGGCATGTGCTGCCACACACTTGGTGCTGTTGCTGGAAAGTCTCAATAGAAAAGACATGATTTGTTCCCAGTTCACAAACCTGGATTTGGGACTGAGCCTTGAGGAGCTTGGGGAGGGCTTTGGGTGTCTGGGGGCTTTGCTGAATCCCCAAGGGGGCTTATCTGCTCCCAGGGATGCAGGGCAGTGGACAACTGGATAAAGCCCTCCAGCTATGGCATACTGCTCTTTAAAGTAGCAGGGGGATCCATGGAATTGCAGAGGGACCCTGTGAGTCACTGCTGAGGCACATCACAATCCCATGCTGTACCCTCAGGTGCCAGTGTGGCCGAGTGGGAGCTGCCCCAGGAGTGGTGTGATCGGGCTGATGGAAGCCGCTTCCTTTGCATCTGCACTTCCTGGGAAGGGGAAGCATCAGCATTCGGGTTGCTAAGGAACTCCAGCAAGGCCCAACCTTCCTAACACCATCAGCACTCAGAAATCAACCTAGCACGAGTCCCTCTGCCCCTGCTGGCACAGTCACAGGTCTGGGGAGTGTGAGAGGGCAGCCAGTGTGGGACCTCAGCCTGCTCCCTGTCCTCCCTCACTGGGAAAGCATCCCTGTTCACCGTGCAAGGAGGCAGAGGGGTGCAGCCATTCCAGATATGCTCGTAGACACCCCTAATGTGCTCACAGACCCCATATTTGCTCACAGACTCCCCAGGTTTGCTTCCTTGGGTTCATGTATTTCTTGCTGGCAGTGTTGGGGCAGGGTAAGAGCCCCCCTCCTGTGGGATGACTTCTGTCCATGCAAGGAATTCACCCAGGTGTGCTGTAACGACACTCCTCCTGGGATAAGGACTTAATCCCCGTGGCTCCTTGCCATTCAGGAAAATATCTCAAATGTTTGTTATCCAGTTCCCCCCCTCCCCTCTTGGCTCAGAGAAACCATTCCTGAATCACCACTGGAGAGTAAGCAAGGCAATAACCCGGGTTGACGGGCTCCACTCAAGGACCACTTGGCTGCAGCCTGTTAAACAGCTATTTTGGGCACTTTTTTCCCCAAAGCCTGAGCTTTTTCTGAAACAGAGCAAATTAACAAACCCCAGAGCTGGCTGATTTCAACCAAGTGTTTTGATGAATAATGTGCCATAATGGGCCCAAACAAGCTGGGGAGTTTATCTAATCCCACTGCACATCCCACTCTGTGTCGCATCCGCTCACTCCCAGCCCTCCTGCCCCGGCACTGATTGGAGAGTCTGTTCTCCTCCATCATTTGCTCCGGCTGCTCCAAAATGGAACATTTCGAGGGTTCTAGAGAAAAGGGTGTTTTTGTCTCCCATCACAGCCGATCTGCCGAGAGACGCCTGCAGGAAGCGGAGCACAATCAACTTGGAAAGTTGGAAAATTTGCTCAAAATGCAAATCCTGTCCCTCTGTGATCCTGGTTTGGATCCCAGCACAGTGCAGGTCATGGAGGTGAGGAGCAAACACTGCCTGAGGTATCCGCAGCTCCCAAACACCTGAGCTGGTTTGGGAACAGATCCACAATTTCCATTTCTGTACGTATTTATTATGCTCAGCTCTTCCCAGTGCTGGGTAAAAAACAAGTTGCAGATTGATGACTGGTTGATCATTAAACTCATGCACGCATTTACCTTTCAGTTTTTATTTGTATGTCTGATAAAACCCCACAAGTCCTCAGGCCCAGTTTCTTGCTGAAGTCTAGAAAAAAGAAACACAAAAAAAGGTGAGGGAAACCTGCAGGTCAGTTTGTGGGACTGGTTCCTGCTCCAGAGCCAGGATCCTGGGAGCTCCCGAGGATGTCCTGGGAAGGATCACAGAATCACAGAACCATTTAGGCTGGAAAAGACCTCCAAGATCATCAAGTTGGTGGTGCGATGTGCCTCCATTTATAAGTTAATGAAATGTCATGTTAGGTCCACCTGTGAATGTTGTACACTTGCTGCCTCACAGGGAAACTTTCCTGGCATAGCTGCTTCTCTGGTTGGAGCCCACCCTGCTCTGACCCTCAGCAGCACAGGAGATTCTGCACCCAGAGAGTGGCTGGATGCAGGAACAGGCTCCACAGGGAAGTGGTCACAGCCCCAAGAGTTCATGGAGCATTTGGACAACACTCTCAGGCTCATGGTGGGATGTTGGGGCTGTCCTGTGCAGGGCCAGGGGTTGGATTCAATGATCCGTATGGGTCTGGAGTGATTTGCTGACAGGAGGGTCCAGGGGTCACTCATAGCTCAAGTAGCTGCTCAGGGGTGAGGAGCTCTTCATCTCCTTCCAGTTCTGAGATACATCTGTTTCCTTTAATCCAAAGCATCAGGAGCAGCAGCATTCCCTAGGGAATGTGTGGGGTTATGTTGAGCCAACGTGAAGGCTATTCTGCAGCACGGGGATGTTTAACCCTGGCCAGGAGGAATGATCGTGCCATTGTACAGCAGATAATTAATTGTTCAAAGCCCCAAGAGACCTGACCAATGATGGGCAGCTCCCAGCAAATTTCCAGATTTACAATGTCCCTCTCCTGTCCCAAATAACTGCATCCATCAGAGGCCAATATCTTGTGTCCTGTGTTTTCCCCCAGGGCAGACACCTGCACCCTTGCCCCAGGGGGGTCCAATAGGGTGACGGTGAGTGTCTGATGGGGTGGCAGTGGGTGCCCACAGGGACAGCCCTGTGAGGTGAGGGTGCAGGTGGTCCCAGTGTGCAGGAGCAGAAGCTGGCAGGGATACAGTGCTTGCTGTGCTGGAGTCTTGCTCCCCTGTCCTGCCTCATTCACCATTTCTGGCTGTTGTGGGACAGATCAGCTTTTTGTGTAAATCTGTCAGCAGCAAGAAGTCAGCAAGTTTTCCTAAGTGAGTTTTTCGTGTATTTTTAATAAAGGTCACTCCGTGTTTACTGGCAAAGGAGATCGATATTGGCTTATTATTCATGAAGGATCCCACTGCTGTGTAACGACCTGCGGTCAGTGCACGCAGTGAGCCTTGTCCACAGCCTGTCATCCCCTGGAGGGTCCAACCGCCTTCTGCCTCTGCCCAGCCTGAGAGTCATTTGTCTTGGAGCCATTTCTTCCTCGTGGCTCCGGCTGGGGCTGGCAGGAACCCCTGGCTCTGCCCAGGGGCCGAGCTGCTCTGGCTAGGCACTGCCACATGCCCTTTCCCTGCTGCAGCCCCAGGGAGCCCACCCATTTCCATCTATCCCCTCGCCCACAGGCTGAGGGATGAGCTCTGGTGGAGCTGATGGGGCACAGCCAGTGATGAGGCTCCCTGTGCCCAAGGTGCCCATGGGCGGGTGTGCCAGGCCTCTGGCAGTGACTGCCCCTCGCTCCAGCTGCAGCCCCAACCCCGTGACCCCCCCAGCTCCAGCCATGGCTGCGGGAGAGCCTGGGCTGGCTGTGATGAGGGAGAGAGACAGAGAGACAGGAGAGGGAGGGTGAGAGACTGATGCCTTAACAAATTTGATTTCAGAGCAAATTTGCTGGCTGCTGTTGTGTGGCTCCCATAACCTGGTTTTGCATCATCAGCTGCGCTGGGAAACACGACTATTTTTAGGCTCTTAATGCTAGTGGAAGAAGAGAAAAAGAAGGAAAAGAAAGAAAAAGAAAGTATAAATCCTCCAATAAATAACTGGGCCTGGGTGGAACTGGGCTGAGCTCTGAGGGCATATCTGGAGCTGCTCTCCCCTGTGAACACCATCTGAGGTCCAGCCAGGGCTCTCTGGGCATTCCAGGTCTCAGGATGGTGCCTCTCACAGGGGAGGAATTGGGATATGCCTTGGACTGGACAGGAACACTGGAGTGCTGGGAGGGCTCCAGCCCTTTTGGGTTAGCAGGGGCTCAAGCTTAGGGATGGCCCAGAGGCTTTTGGCATGTCCGTGGCACCTCCGAACCACAGGGAGCCATGAGCAGCTCTCTCCTGGCCAGAGTACCCGCAGTTCTGGAGTGCACAGAGAGCCATCCATCCCCTTCTGCTCTGCCTGCAGCTCCCTGCCCAGTCTCCTGTCACTATTAATGCCTTTAACCGCTGTCTGCCCCAAGCAGCTTCCGAGTTCATTGCCCTGAAATTTGGAATCAAAAAGGATGAGAAATTTTAAATAAACGTTCCAGCAAGTTTCATCTGTACTGTGGCGAGCTGCACAGAATGGTGCAGGGATAAACCATCCTGGTGATGTCAAAGCCCTAAGGACAAGCCCATCCTGCTGGTGGGAGCTGAGATCACGGAGCGAGCAGGAGCTGGCTGGAGTTCCTGTCTGCGGGAAGGAGCTTGGCTGATGACCCCGAACATCAGTTTGGAATAATCAGCTCACTTCCCCTTCACAAAGCAAAGCCCTGGGAGGTTTGCAATGGGGAGGCAAATTAATAGCCCAGAACTTCGTGTCGGGCCAAGCATGTGGCTGTGTCTGCAGAAAAGGCCAGGCTCATGAGCAGTGGGCGGGAATGTGCTTCCCAAGGAGCCCTCAGCTTGGCTGAAGACACTCGGGATTGGATTTAGGGTCTCCATGAGCCCTGCAGGCAGCTGGGGCAGAGCCCTGGGGCTGCAGCATGGCTGGACACTCAGTGTCCCACACTGGGAGAGTGGCTGCTCTCTGCCCCTCAGGACCCTGCAGGCTATTTCCATGGCTCTGGCTTTATTTCAGTTGGGTTTTGGCAGAATGAACCCCAGTACAAGCCTGGGAAATGCTTCTGATGCATGGAACTGGGCTCCCGTGGACTCCCACTCGCAGGGGGCCAGGGAACAAAGGCGCTGGGTGAGCCAGGCAGGTGCTGCAGAAACAATTTCTGATAAAATATTCAGCCCCAGCTGCCTTTGAACCTGCTGCTAATCCCTCCTTGGCCATGGCTGTGATTGCATTTCCCAAATACCAATGTAAGGATGTATTTGCACAGCATAAACCTGATCTGTATCAACATTTTCCCCTTTACACTGTGGTCCCATTTCCCAGGTCTCAAGATTTGAGAAGTTCTCACTGTGAAGTGTTTGTCACCTGGCCTGTCGGTCCTTGGGCAGGGGACCATCAGCCTCCCTGCTCCCCTCTGGGACCCTCGATCTCCTCAGCCTCCTCCTCTGAGTGAGAGACTTTTACAGTGGCACAACCAGCATTTTTACACCTCTATTCTATGGCAATTTTTCCACTCCTCCCAGCCCAGGTCCATAGGATTTTGCTTCCCCTTCATTGCTGGGCTTGAGCCAACAGCCAGTTTCATTGACATCTGTGACAAAACCACTTTACTCCTTCTCTCTGCCCCACTCCTGCTTGTCTGTCTCAAACCCGCTTTCGCTAATTAGAAGGGAGAAATAACAACCATTAAAACTGTTCATCAATTTTCTCTCTTCTGCCGTTCTCACCTGCTCTTGCTCCATCCTATTACTCTGCTCTGTGAAGAGAACTTTGGGTCCCTCCTCCCTGGTCCCTCCAATCAGCTCCTCTCCCCACAGTGGAGCCACAGGGAACACTGGGGACTATCCTGGCTTCCAAGCATAGTCACCAAAATGGAGTGGCAGGAGGAGTGGGCAGCCTGGCCTGGCATGGTGGGGAGAGAGTCCTCCAGGCAGCTTTGCTGAGTGTTGGTGAGATGGGATAGAGGGTTGGCAATGCAAGGGACAAGGAAAGGATGTACAGCTGTAGTCTGAGCCCAAGCTGGGAAGAGGCAAATTCCCAGCCCACAGTCTTCCTTAGTGCTCAGAGATACCTGGGAGCTGGTGCTGCTGGGACCTGTCCTGGTTCCAGAGAACACTCTGCTGCACCTCTTCCCAGGAGATGGAGCGCAGCTCTGGTGAGTGACACTCACCCATGAGACTGTGTTACAGAACAATAACAATAATGAGGGGTAATACAATTGAGCTTCCTTATTTTACAGTAAATGACTGGGAGACCCATTGTGAGTTAATGAGATCCGTGGCTTAGCAAGTCCTGTCCTACAGCCGGGGTCATCCATCACCGCGTGCGCTGGGACCGCCCGGTTTGACAACCGCAGGTTTTTTTTAATTACTGATGCTATCTCATAATGTCCCAGAAAGTGTATGGTAGGGAGTTTGGGGAATGAGGTCCCTGTAATGTGAAGCTGGAGAAATGCTGGGAAGTCTTCAGGGGCTCGGGGGTGCACAGGGGTGCTGCTGTCCATGAGACCCTGTGGAAGTGGAGGCAGCACCCGAGCCCCCAGAGCCCCCACAGTGTGCAGGATGCCCCCACACTGGAGATCCCTATGACGGGGCTGGAATGCACTGCGGAGAAGCTGCGAGCTGCCCTTATTTGCCTCTGCAATATCGAGCAGGTCTTTTATGACCAAAGCACTCTCCTACCAGGTACAAATTGCCTTTGTCCCTGCTCCAGCCTCTCTCTCCGCAGCCTTCTCCTGCCCACTCCGTGCCCAGGGTCCCCCCAACCTGCCGCATCCCCACTCCCTCCCCAGCTCCCCAGCCAGAGGTATTTTGCAAACACAAATGCATTAACAAGCTGGTGAGAGCCCCCATGAATATTTCATGTTTAGCATGCCCTCGTTTCCTCCTGGTTAATGGATCTCTCCCATTATGCCTTCGCCTGTCTGAGCAGGATACCTTTTCAGTGGAACATAAAAGCTGCTCCCCGGTGAGGTGGAGAGAAAACCACTCTGCTCTAGGATTCAATCGCCCCAGATGCAGAAGGTCCAGCATCTGCCCTGGAGGGTCCAACACATTGGGGTTCCTTCACTAGCTCCTGTTTCCCTCCCTCAGCCACTTTTCCCCCTTTTTCTTTTACACTGAATTTTGCTGACCCGTGTGTCACCTGGGTGCCTTCAGGCAGTGGTTTGCTGCGGGACAGCCTGATGGGACCAGACCCCATCCTGGGCAATCAGAATTATCCCAGGGGATGTGGGGAGGGGCCAGGTGCCAGGGTGGTGGTACCCAACTTCTGTTTCCCCCCAGCCAACACCTGGGCATGGGGGGTGGGACAAGAGGTGACTCCGGGTGTACCCAGAGCTGGAGGGCTGTCCCTCAGCTGTCCCTGAGCTGCCACTCCATGGGCTGTGGCAGAGGGATCCCTCCAGGCAGGAGGGCTGACAGCCCAAGGGAGGTGGCATCTTTTTCACAGGGAGGTGATGGGACAGAGCTGGAGGGAGGCTACAGATGGGAATAGGATTGAGGGAGGCTGCAGGCTGGAAACAGGGGCTTTGGTGGATGGGGTGCTGGGGAAGAAGGGCCAGTCCCCTCATCAGCAATGCTGGTGCCCCCCAGTCTTCTAGGGACATTGTTCCTTTGGCTACTTTCTCCTTGAGGATCATCTCCTTTGGCTCAGCTCTCTTGGGGGACACTGAGGGTTCGCAGTGGGAGTCACTGCTGCCCAGCATGGACACGCCACTGAGAGCAACATCACGGGGATCACCCCGGGAACTGTGCAGTTGGTAAGAGAAGATGAATTTACTGCAATAAAAGGCAGGAATGAGGGAAAAAATGTATTAATATGCCAAGAAGCTTAGAACTTTAAACACTGGTGGCCTGCACGGTGAGGGGAGGCAGACAGAGGGTCCTGGCACCTCCCAAATCCTCACCTGCGTTGTCCTCCAAGTGTTGAGCCACTGTGGTGCCTTCCCAGAGCTGGTGCCTGTCTCCGGATGCTGCCATGGCAGGGGGTGCATCAGGGAGCCTGTGCTGGAGTCCCACTTCACTCACTCGGATCGGGGGGTTAAGTGTGCAACTTCATCTTTCCTCAGCAAACTGAGTTGCCAGGAGTTTGCCTTCCCAATCTGTATCCAGGCTCTTCCATGGGAAGCCACATTCCCTGAGGTGCCAAACACCTTTTGCTGCTGGCTCTTCCTGCACTGGGATGCTTCAGCCAGGGCAGAGGGGCTCAGCCAAAGCTGCCACTTGGGAAGTCTCGGGCTTACGGAATCAAAAAGTGAAAAAGGAATTGATCCAGGTTTAATGAAATGTTACATTTTACTTGCAGGGAAATGTTTGTTTTGTTCTGGAGCATTGGTTTTTAAAAAGTGGGATTGAAGGATATTTCAAAAGCAAAGGGTTTTGGAGTGCAAAATCAACACGTTTCATTGTTGAAATGTCAAAGGGAGGTTCTTAATCTAGGAAAAAGAAAATTTAATTTCAAGATCTCAGTGTGACTGAAATGAAGGCAGAAAGGGCAGAATTGGAATAGTTGGCTGGGGAAACTTGTACACAAACAGGATGACTTCCCATCACGGAGGCTCCCATGCCAGCTCCAGTGTTGCAGGATCCCGCAGTCCCAGGGGAGAGGGATCCTGGAGAGCCCCCAGCAGAGCAGGACAGCCACTGCAATTAGCTCTTTGGTTTGCTACAATTCTAAATTACATGGAGCAGAAATGAAAACACAGTCTGGGCCAAGAGCTGCTCCTGCCAAGCCACCCTCACGGGCTCTGGCTCCAATTAACGTCCTCGGGTGATGGGTGTTGATAGACCCCATTAGTGTGTGTACATGGTGGGAGAGCCGCGGACAACCTGAGCCAGCTGGGACCACTGGGGACTGTGCCGGGATCTCCCCAGCTCAGCCACCACGTGCCAACACGAGGACCCGGTAGCGCCGGTGGGTCCTGGGGCCACAGCTGTGCCGGGAGCTCGGCTCAACACTCGCAGCAGCTTCTCACCCTCCAGGGAGAGGATCATGTCATGCTGCACGGGGACACGTTCTCCCGTTTAACCAGCACCTCGTTCTTGGATAGTAGTGGTGTCCCCCATTCCCAGCCCCATTCCTGGCATCACCCATTCCCAGCTCAAAATAGGCCACTTTTCCATATGAGGTGACCTGGGACATCTCCAAGCTGGATGGAGGGGGTGCACTGAGGGTGTTCTGGCCCCAAACTTTGGGTGCTGGGGAGGGGTGGGGGTCCCCTGTCTCACTCCATATCCAGTCATCTCTCAACTCTGCCCACTGACAGCCACACTTGGGGTCCCCTCTGCGCCCCCTCTCCTCCTGCCCGGTTCCCTCCACACCCGGTCCCCCCTCCAGACCCTTTTTTCCTCTTACATGTAGGATTTTAATCTAATTTTATCAATGCAAATCTTAACAGGGAAAAGCCTTGAAATCGAATCTCCAGAAGTCTCCTTTCACAGTTCAGAGATCTGATTAAATTGCAAGCTTGGTTAATATTTGGTGCGACGAGGGGGAGTGAGGGCTGGGGAGGAGAGGGGAGCAGAGCGAGTGGATCTGTCAGAGGGGCCGGGGCCTTTTCAAATAATCTGTTTACCCCTGCAGCTAAGGAGCCCATTAGCAAGTGTTCTCCGTTCTAATTTCCCATCGTGCCGTGTCCCGCAGACCTCGCTGTGTTTATTTGGAGAAGCAGAACAAAATTGTTTGTATAATTAGATCTGCTACGAGGGCTGCCCTTGAAGGGTCCCCAGCAGGAAACTTTCGCTTGCAAAGGGCCCCCGCTGCCGTGGACCCCCAGCCCCCAGCATGGCCAAGAACAACATCATCCCACTGGGATGGGCTCCGGGGCACCCAGATGTGTTCCCTGCCTGCTGGCTGCCTATGGATGTACAGCCCTGCAGTGTTCCAGCTGCAGATGGAGCTTTTCCCAAGGGATACAGCAAAGGCCTGGGCTGGCTGCCCACTCCCATCCCTGACAGGATGGGGTCAGCCCCACAGGCAGGACCAGCTCCCACGAAATGGCCTCCAGCTGCCCATCTCCAGCATCCCACCTGGCTTCCCATCAGTGTGGCCTCAGCCCTAAAATGGGATGTGTTCCAGCTGTGTCAATGTAAGGAACCTTCCTCCTGCCCCATCTACTTCTCCATGGCTGGGAATCCAGACAGAGATGCCCTGCTTCCACTGAACCATCCCAGAAACATGGATGCTCTCGCTGCTTCCCAGGTTCCAGCTCAGAGTAGAATCACTGTGAGATGTTCCCAGGAGTGCAGGGGTGGCTGACACAAGCCTCATCTTCTTCCTGTGATCCCATCACAAGCTTGGAAGTGGCTGTTTTTGTAGAAGTGGCAAGCAGTGAGCAGGCAAAGTAGGTCTGAAGGAGCCAGACAGGCTGACAGAGAGCTCAGAGCTGCTGACATTTTTTTTTATTTAAAGAGTGTTTTATGGAAAAAAAATTTTTTTTTTTTTTTTTTTTTTTTGCTGTTGCCAAAAATGTCAGTGGGTTTTTTTGGTAAGTAAAAGGAAGTGCGTGAAAAACCATATTTTCAGAAAAAGCTTGGCATTAAAAAAATGTTCAGGAAAAAGGTGACCATTAAAGATACCTTCAAGTTAAAAACAGAAACCTTCTCCCAAGAAACAGAGACTTAAATGATAAAGCATCTTTATTCTTTGTGGGGTAGAAACTCCCCATCCTTTTGACCCTGACAAGGACCCACAGCAGATGGGCATGGAGGCAAATGCAGCCCAGGTGCCCCAGGGATGCTCTGCCTGTGTTTGGCGTGTTCAACCACCTCATCTCAGCTCTCCTAACTCCAGATATTTCCCAAACTATCCAAATAAACAACACTGGGCTCATACATGGAACAATCACTTGTGGTGTTATCACTCCTCAGATGCTCAAACCATGTAATTTCCAGTGGGAGCATCCCTGCTGCCACGGCAGGGAGCCACTGCTGCATCCTGGAGCGCTCACCACACCCTGGCATGTTCACCACATCCCAGTGTGCTCACCTGGAAGCCACCGGGCTCCGGCAGACAGAGGTTCTGCCTCTTGGAGCTCATCCCATTGAAGAGCATTTTGCGTGGGATCTGCAGTTCCCACTCCCGGGGGCAGCTGGAAGGGCTGGAGCTGCTGGAACCCCGAGAGCACTAAGCAGGAGCACCAAACAGAAACCTCTCAGGAGCAAACCTCCTCTCCTGGTGTGGCTCTTCCTTCCTTGAGGTGGGTGGGAAGCAGAGCCCACAAGAGCAACTTAATGGAGCAGAACTTGGCTTTAATCTGTTCCCATAAATGTTGACGATTGCCTAATTATTAACATTTAATGCTGTATTAATTCATTGATGAGTTTTCATTTTTGACTTTAATGGCTCTACAATTCCTGCTCTCTCCCCTTTGATCTTTTGTTCTTGAAAGGAGAGAGAGAAGGCAGCAGGACAGAGGGGAATGTGATGGCTCTGCCTCCTCTGCTCCTCCTCCTCCACGTGAAATATCCCAGGGATCCACAGCCACTCTTCCTCACACCAAGGAGGCGGGCTTGGACAAGGAGAGACCCCACAGCCACGGCAAGGGTACTTTTGCTAAGAGAATAAAATGACACTGGAAATGCTGTCAAGCTTTGGGCCAAGCTGGAGACAGGGGGAATTGCAGGGGGGAATCCTGGAGGAAAACCCCTGAGAGGGAGAGCACACAGGTTTTTAAATGCTGTGCATTTGAAGTGTCCTGCTGAAATGCTCCCAAGTGCTGCCCAGCTCACACACGGCCCCCACCCCTGCCCCTGCTCCGCTGGCTGAGATGTTTATTTAAGTGTCCTGAAAATTTTATCTGGAAATCAGTTTCCTTCTCTTCCCCTTGTCTGCCTTTCCACTTTCTTTTCCTCCCATTCATCACTTTGAAAAATGACCCGTTTTCTCTCCCTGGCTGGTGCCTCCTCCTCCTGCGCTGCCCGTGGCCCGGCCAGCAGTTCTGACAGCCAGGACTGCCTGCTAATTAATGGGCTTCTCTGGGAAGTCACAACTACATCCCAGGGAGCTGGGGGTGACACATGGCCCTTCTCACACCAGGGAATGCCACGGTCCCTGGGGCATCACTGTGATGCCAGCAGTGCAGGGCACCTGAGGCTGCCAGAGGGACCTGCCCTGTGCTGCCCATCCTGTGAGGAACACAGCCATGGAGCTGCTCATTCCATGGAAACCAGAGCCATGGAGCTGCCCATCCTGTGGGCACCACAACCATGAGGAAAAGTGAGGGATGGGCTTGCAGAAGGCCCTGGTGTGGGTTCCTCCCACCCTGGGCTAGGGTGCTGGGTCTTGCTGAAGTTCCTCTCATCTGGTCGCTGCTCCAGCTTTCCACATTGTGAGAATTCACCAGGAAAAAATAAAAAATCAATTAACTAATACCAAACCCTGAAACAATTTATTTGTCCACTTCCCAACCTCATTTGGGAAGCATAGAACCACACATTTACTGCTGGCTGACGTGCGAAGGCACATGCTGACTGCGTTTCCATGACTAATTTCATCTGCACCCAGAAGACTCCTCCCCTTCACCCTTTCCCACCTCCATCTGTTCCCCACACCCCGGGCTGCAGCAGCAAAACCACGGAAAAATGACAGAAAAAGGAAAGATTGGGAAATACAGTGGGCGGTCCTTGCACCCAGGACCACCTTCCTGCGAGGTCTTCCAATGATCAGAAAATGCCACATGGGTTTGTGTTCATGCCCTGGTCCCGGGGCAGGATGGAGGACAAGAAGCTCCGGCAGCCCTCGGTGTCCAGTTACCTCATCCCCTTTTCTCTGCAGCTGACCACAAAGTGAGGAGGTTGCCTGATCCCATCCTTGTTCCTCCACAAAGAGCCCATGGATTAATATCCAGAGGGCAGAGCAAGAACCCTTTGGCCCAGTGCTCCCTGTGCTCCCAGGGCTGATCCCAAGAGCCATTCCCACTTCTCTGCTGAACCTCTCTTCCAGGCACACATCTACTGTGGCATCAGCTATAGCTACATGCCATGGTGTGGGGCTGGGGAGCATGGGAACTGGGACCTCTCATTCCCATGATCAGGCTCCTAAATTGTATCAAATCACAGAGACTAAAGGAATTACTTTTAAAAGCTGTGAAAATCACCCTGTGAGTGGCTTTGGCACTTGAGAGGCTGCAGAGCTGGAGTGTCGGGGTTCTGGCTGCTGAGCATCTGCACGGGGAGCAGGGCAGAGGAGTGCTCCGCACCCGAGGTTGGGGCTGAGAACAGAGACCAGGGATCAGGGATTGGGGCTCGGAACATGGACCAGGGACCGGAGTGAGGTGAGGGACAGCCCTTCTGGCACAGCAGCACCTGGGTGTGGGCACAGGCACTCTCACATTTCCAGGGATCAATGGCAAGGTAAGCTCCCCTCTCTCTCCTCCCTCCCCTCAACAGCCCCCATATCCATCAGCATTCCCTCCTGGAACACGGGTTCCCATGAGTGCTGCTCCCGGGACCTTCAGCAAACAGGCTGAGGCACAGCCCTTTGGGCTGAGGGGCAGCACCAGATCTGCCAGAGATACCCCGTGTTTGCACAGGGTTTCCTTTCCCTTGATCACTCTTGGATTTTTAACTGCACTCTTCCTGCAGTTTTTCTTTATGTCAGCAATTAATCCATTGCCCCTCATGAGGAAATATGAATTTCCCTGGGAAGAAAGTTGGTTGTGTCACATGTGAATGAGACAGGAGCACATGTGGGATGCAAGGGGCCAGTGTCAGGGAGAGTCCCCTCAGGAACACAGAAACCACCTGTGGGATCGAGGTGACCGTGAAGGTTAAGACTGGAGACTATGACGCTGTAGATTTTTAGAGATGTAGGTCCTTGCATGGTCAGACACCTCTGAGTGACAGTAAATTAAGGTATTTTTGTAGCTGTTTATTAAATTGGCTCCGACAGATAGAAAACTTTTAGAGTCTACTGTCATCTGCTCTCAGTCCCCACTCTGTATTCCTTGGGATACCCTGGTTCTCTAGCTCTGACTTGCCCATGAACTCCTCTGCCCACCCCGTCACAGAGGCAGGTTGGGGAGGAGGCAGAGGCATGGTTGGTTTGTAGAGCTTGGAGCCGAGACTCTGCCAACAGGACAGGACTTCCCCTGCCTCCTCCTGCCAGCTCCTGGAGAACCATGGAATTGTTCGGTTTGGAAAAGCCCTCCAAGGTCATCAAGCCCAACTGTCTCCCCAGCACTGCCCAGGCCACCACTAACCCATGTCCCCAAGTGTCACATCCTCCAGCTTTCAAATGCCTGAGGGGTGGTGACTCCACTTCTGCCCTGGGCAGCTGTGCCAGGGTTGTACAACCCTTTCACTGAAAAAATTGTTCCCAATATCCAACTAAACCCCCTGTAGTGCAACTTCAGGCTGTTACTTTTTGTCTTGCCAGAACTCGGACTCTGTTTAAATAGTGAACAGAAAACTCCCCATGACTGGAATCCCCACAAAGAAGCCCCAGTAAAAGCTGCCCGTCAGTGGGGATGGTCACTGGGCACGTGGTGGGTGCTGAGAGGGGGGTGCCAGCCCTGCCTGACCTCCCTCCCCAGAGAGAGAGCAGATTACATTCCCAAGGTCTCAGGACAGGGTTGAGCAGTGGGAAAGTGGAACAAGGAAAGGCAGGGCTGGTTTGGCTGGTGTCAGGCTCTGCTGCCAGCTTCACACCCTGCCAGCCCAGGCAGCCCCACAATGCCACCACTGCGGTGCAGATGCAGCCACTCATCACCTGATGTGGCTCCTTCAGCCCCCACATGAGCCCTTGCTGGAAAACACTGATCCCAACTTTGATATCAAGTCAGCATTAATGGCAAGATTATTTGTGAGTCTTCTGGCAGCAGCAGCAGCAGCAACAACAACAAGAGCCTCTATCCAAGGAGCTGAAAAGCTGCCAGGCAGATTCTCGAATGAAAAGATGGCAATGAAAGGGCCCTTGGCTGTGGCACAGCCCTCACCACACAGCTGCAGTGAGTCCTCTGGGCTTGTCCCTGCAGTGCTCTGAGCCCCTTTCTTGCATCCTCAGCCCACCACCTTTCAATTAGGTTTCCAAGCCATGGCAGTGGGGAGGGATGGCATCCCGGTGCCTTCCTCCCAGTCCTGCACAGCTCATGGCTGAGAGCGGGACTGGCCGTGCATGAGAGCCACTGGGAATGGAGCAGCCTGGAGAGAGCCCCCCTCCACAGGGTTTAGACTCTTTTGTTGAATGAATGGAAAGCTCTGCCTTGGCTTTATTGCCAGAGCACACTGCTTCCATCAAACAGTAAGAATCATTAAATCCCAGAAAGGTTTGCATTGGAAGGGACCTTAAAGTCCAACTTGTTCCACCCCCCTGCCATGGGCAGGGACACCTTCCACTACCCCAGGTTTCTCCAAGCCCTGTCCATCCTGGCCTTGGACACTTCTAGGGATGGAACAGCCACAGCTTCTCTGGGTAAACTGTGCCAGGGCCTCAGCACCCTCATAAGGAAGAATTTCTTCCCAATGCCTCATCTAAACCTCTTCTCTTCAAGGTGCTGGTTATTCCCTGGGAACTGGTACCTACTGCTCTGCCCCAGCATCATGAGGCTCAGTGGCTCTCCTACACACTTGAACTGTTTCCAGGGAGATCTTCCAGTTAGGATTCCTGGATAAAGTCAGGGTGATCCCATAAAGGACAGAGGCTATCCTGGTTTGAGTGAAAGCCCCTGTGACCATGAACCTGGCAAATAGCATTTGGAGCTCTGCAGCAAAAACAAAACAGACTCAGACGGCACATATTTTCCTTCCTTTGAAAGGGAAAAGACAAAGTTAAAGGATTTAAACTCTCTCCTCCCCCTTTTTTTTGGGGGGTGAGGGGAATTAAAGCAAAAATTCACATCTGGAATGACAACTCCTAACCCTACGCTGTACCCCCAAATTAATCAGGGCCCGTAATGGAAATGCTGACAGACTCATAACTCCAACCTTTCAAACACAGATCTGGTGTTAAACTGCCCCTGCAGCTCTCCAGGAGGGGACTTGAGTGACACAGGGGGAGCAGTGTGGGGCTAGTGTTGTGGGGCTGGTCCCCTCTGCCCAGCCAGGGCCACTCTCTGCTCCTCTGCAGGGCACAGACCCCACGGCACCACATGCACGGGCACTGCTGTGCCCTCAGACCCCTGTCCCCAGCTCCCACGGCAGCTGCGTCCCTGTTCCTGGGTGCGGGCAGCAGGCACAGCTCATGCCCTGGTCCCCGGGCTGTGCCCACCCGTGTGCCTGGGACAGCCCCAGACCCAGCCGTGCTGCACCCCGAGCTCCAGTGCTGGGGCTTTCGGGACCCCCGTGGTGGGGGCTCAGCACATGCTGGCTGGGCTAAACCCGGCGTGTTCTTCCCTGCAGAGCTGCCGCTCCCTTGCAATTGTCTAAACTTTGGGAGCATTAAGGCACAAGCTGTAAAAATAGAGCCTGACGCCAAGAGCCCCATCGCGCACAGCTCTGAGCCTGGTGTCGGCCCTCCCCCGGCCTGGGGGGACCCCGCCGGAGCCAGAGCTGGAGCAGGGGCTCCATGCCCAAGAGCGGGTGTCAGGATGGGGACATGGATTCAGGGATCGGCAGCAGGGTGGAGGTGAGGCCAGCTGGGCACCCTGCCCACCTCCAGGAGCTGGATGAGGGCTGACTGAGGGGCAGGAGGGAAGGGAGGATGTCTGGGAAAGGAATATGTGAGGAGGTGGGATTGAACAAAAGCCCTCGGAAGAGCCAGCGTTGGTTGCAGACAGCTGGTTGCATGGATGCTCCAGAAAATGCCTTGGCTTTTGCTGTGCCAGGAGAACCCCTCGCCCCCATGGCAGCTTTGCCAAGCTGCTGATCCCATTCCAAATGGGAACTTCTGCCAAGGGAGGAGATGGTGCAATCTATGAGGACTCAGGTTTTACATCTCTCCCTAGAACAGGCTCCTGGTGGTGCTGACAGTACACCTCATGCATTTGTGACATGGCTTTAGGGTGGCAGTGGCTTTAGGGTGATGGTGGCTCTATGCTGAAATTTGCTCTAGGCTGATGTGTAGTTTTGAGTGTTCAGATTCCAGCTTAGAGGGAAGGGCTGGGGGTACGTGTGGGGACCCAACTGGGGACAGACATGGGGCTTCACTGATGCTGGCAATGCCAGGAGCTCTGTTCCTGCAGCAAGATGATGGCAGGACAACAGCATTCCTCCTGCTCAGCTCAAGGAAAACATCCCCATCCTCCCAGCAGATGGACCTGGGGATCAGGACGGGATGTGCAGCTCTCCCATACCCCTCAGTAATGTGGGGCTTTGCCAAAGGGTCCCTGTCCCCACAGCCAGCCCTGTCCCATCCTCACTGCAGCTGTGGAGTTCCAGGGGTCCCGAGGCACAGAGCAGCCCCCAGCCCACTGGGAGAGCGGCCAGGCTGGTGTGAGGGGCTGGAAGTAGAAACTTCTATTGTTTTCCCACCTGTCCAAGTTACAAAGGGCCAAATGGGTTTTCATGAAATGTTATTGAAAAATGAAAAGGGTTTGGCTTCCGGGCCGAGGCCCCGAGTGCCAAATCCACCCCAGGCAGAGTTTTATGACTAAGTCTGTAATAAAAGGCTTTGAAAGAGGGGCTTACAACTGGAGTCTCCACAGACCTCTCCACTCAAGGGCAGCACGTGGGGGATTGCAATGTGTTCATATCCTGCTTGGCTTCTTCTGAAGGCTTTTTTCTGCGACGGGGACAATATTCCCCTCTGGAGAATTCCAGCTCTGTTGACAGTGTCCTGCTGGAGGTGGCTCCCAGGCACGCAGAGACCCTTCCTCTGAGGAGTTTGGCTGGAGGCAGCATCAGGGGACTAGGGGTAGAGGGGACAAAGCTCCAGACACATCCCAGGACAGACCAGCTCCCAACGAGTCCTGTCCTTGATGCATGGGAAGGAGCCTGTGTGCCCTGCAGCCAACGGGGGTGGTACCTTGGGGTGTCACCCTGCAGGAAGGTGGTACCCTGGCCATCATCCCTTGCCCCAGTTGATGTTCCAGCCTTGGGAGGGTGTAACAGGCATCTCTGGAGGTTTGTCTGAGGGCTGGAGGGGTGTGAGCACCCACCAGCTTGGGAATGTGTGTGGGCAGTGAACCTGCACCGGTCCAGGTGAATGCCAGCTGGACCGGAGTGCCACACACTGCGTGGCACACGTGCTCCCTGCAAAGGTGCCCCAGCTGCATGGAATTCTGTGTGCAAAGCTTGGTTTAGAATAATTTGTAAATAATGCTGTCATTACTTTGCTACCTCTAATTAGGACAAAGAGGGGAGAAATGAAGTATTTAGGCTGACTCCCAGGGATACTGCATAAAGCAGAGCAGCTCCATAGGCTTCAGAGCAATATCCTAAAGGGAGGGATGGAAACCTTGAGCTGTTTAAATTAGGTTGGGGAAGCCCTGGGGCTTAATGCATGGGCCTGTATCGGCCCAGGGAAGGGAGGTGAAAGAAAAAAAGGCCTTTTTTATTGCTCTCCATGGCACTCCAGTGAAGGGCAGGCTGCAGATCTCCCCTGCCACACATCGCTCCTCAGGCTGGAATCTCAGGCTCTGCTCTTTTGTGATCGGGGTTTAAACTGGCTTTTAACACGATCAGTGCAGCAGAGCAATGAGACATCACTTCAGAGCTGCAAACCCCGCGCTGCAGCTAAAGCTGTGTCAGCTGATGGCTTTGCTGCCACCATCGCTGTGTCTGCTGTCACTCACGGGCTGAGCAGGCTCCGAGCTCCAACACAGGGATGGAAGGGTGAGCGGAGGCTCGGGGTGTTATTTGAAGTTAATTACCACAGGGGAGTGACAGGCGCTGGTGCTGGCTGGGGGTGATGCCTGCGGAGCCCTTGGCAGTCGAAGGGCAGGTGGCTGTGGATTCCTGGGCGAAGGCTGGTCGAGATCGGGGGCTGCGCCGAGGTCCTGCAGGGCTCCTCGGGGTCATGGCCGGGCTCAGCAGAGTCACAGGTTCCTGATAAACCTCGTGTATTTTGGCTTCTACATGATGTCTAATTAATGAACCCTCCAGCTTCTTGTGCCTTCGGCTTTGCCTACAGGATAATCGGATTTTGGGTGGCAGAAGTAGCTGTGAAGGTACAAAACCCCTGTGCCACACAGAAAATGGGCTCTGAGAGGGGAGACAGCAGAGCCAGGGTGGGCAGGCCCTGGCACAGGTTACCCAGGAAAGCTGTGGCTGCCCTGGATCCCTGGAAGTGTTCAAGGCCAAGATGAACAGGGCTTGGAGCAACCTGGGATAGTAGAGGGTGCTCCCTGCCCATGGCAGGGGGTGGAATGAGATGAACCTTAAGGTCCCTTCCCATCCAAACCATTCTGGGATTCCGTGATTCCACCTGGGACAGGTGGTGGGCCCCGCTGTAAGGCCTGGCAGAGCAGGTTGGTGCTGAGCCATCCATTCCCAAAACAGAACTGGGGGTTGGATTTGGGAGCATCAGACCTGTCTCTGTGCTTGAGGGTGACTGTGGTGTTCTGACCTCACCTGGTGTCAGAACCAGGGCACCCCCAGGGCAGTGTCTGCACCTCGTAGAGTGCCCTATTCAGGCAAAAATAGACTCCATTGAGAGAAATGCTCCCACCAGTTTATCCCGGCTTCTCCAGCACAGTGGAGGGGACTGACCGGCTGCAGCAGAGCAAGGATGCAACATCCCATCAGGAAAGGGGAAGGGATGATTTTGGCAGGTGGGATGGGCAGGTCTCCTCCCTGGAGGGTGGACTTGGACACGCGGAGCAGGACACCTCTGTGGAGGTGCAGATAGGCAGGTGAGCACTCCCTGGGAGCCGTGATCCTCCCAGGCCCGTGTTCATCCAGACTGCTGCTTTCCCCCACGGACACTGGGATGCAGCTCCTGTGCAGTGAGAGGCTGGGAAAATGAGATGAAAACTGATGTGGATCTGAGCAGGTGATGAGTGTCACTGTCAGGGTCCGGTGGATGGTGTAAAAGTGGTGACACCAATGGGGCTGGATGGGATCAGGGTGGCCAGTGCCAGCCAGGACATTCCCACGGCCCTGGCACTGTGCCACAGCCCTTGCAGAGGGACAGTGGGCAATTCCAAAGGAAGAATGTGTAATTCCCCATCTTGTACCTTGAGGAGTGGTGCAGGTGGGGGCTCGTGGATGTGGACATGCCAGAGTGGGCAGTCCCACTCTGTGAGATGTGGGAGAAGGAAGGCGGGCGTTTAGGATTGTTTGGTGCAGAAGGGAATGAGTTGAAGACAATGTCAAGTTCTGTAAATATTTATCAGATGAATGGGAGCAGGGTTTGAAACGTTAGACAGCTGAGAAATGGCTGTTTTAATAATTCTCCTGATAAATTAAAACCCCATCCGGGGGGACAGGGAGCAGGTCAGGGGGGAGGGGAGTTGCTTAAATATTCAGGGCTTGAGAAGCTGTCCTGGGCTGAGATGGGGCCGTGAGCACAGGCCTTCGCCCCTGGGGATGAGGATGAGGAGCAGGGTGCCTCTTGCCTCCTGGGCTGCTGGGGAAGCCCTGTAGGACCCAGGCTCTGCTGTCGTCCACGGTCATGGCACGTGCAGGGCTGGCTTTAGGAGGGACATAGGAGAGGCAGACAGGGATGCATGAGGGGAAAAGACTCAGTCCTCTTTTTTTTCAGACCTAAAATTCATTCTGCAGTGGAACACTGCAAGCAGAGCATCCAACTCTCCCCCATTTTCTCAGTTAAGCATCTAAAGCTCTGTGTCTAAGGAACGCAGGACCGGAGTAGCTCCCACCTCGGAATCCTCCCTCTGCATGTCCTGGAGCAGTGCCTGGGCCAGGACCCGGGTCTGACTCACTGGCTTGGTGAGGCTCCATCTGCTCTTGTCCAGGGACACCCAAAATCCCAGTGCTGGGGCTGGCAGGTGAGTGGGGGGAGCTCGGCTCCACGGAGTTTGCTTTCAGATGTGTGTGCAAGTTTAGAGCCTGCACGTAGAGTTGATTAATTGCTGGCCATCTTGGAGGGGCTGTAATTTTTTTTAAATAGTGTTATTTTAAACAAAACTTTGCTGTTCCCCTTTAAAGGAGACATCTGGGCTCAACGTGGCAGGCAGAGGAGAGGCAGGAGAGCGAGGATGAGTGCAGGGAGAGGTATGTGCAGGAAAAACACTATCCCTAGGTGGAATCCATGAGCTCTCCCCTGTGCCAGGCAGGACGTGCCCACCCTCCTGGCAGCAGTGCCTGGATTCTTGGTGGGCTGGGGGCTCCTTTGGACAGGGACCTGTGTTTTGTTGCAGGGCGATGAGCTGAGGTGAGATCCAGCTTTTTGGTGACTTCCAGGTGAGAACACTTTGGAGATAAATGGCATAAGAACACTGTGCTGTGCTCTGGATCCACTGGGAACACTTGTGCTGCTGCTGCTGGGCAAGCAGCAGGAGAGACGTGGGGGAGATTAACCTTCCCCCCTCAGCTCCTAAAGCACCCCTGTCTCCCTGGGGCTGGGTGGGAATATCTCAGCTGGGCAGGTTGCCACATCAATGTCCTCCATGGGATGCCTCAGGCCCCTCCTGCAGCCTCTGGCCATGGGCACGGGGGGACATTGAGGTGTTTAGGGTACGTGAAACTCTGGTCTGGCCCTTTACCCACCATAAACTCTTGGGCTCCTCTATTCCCAGAGTTTAGCTAAGCTGGAGGACAGCTGAGACAGAGGAATAAAGCAAGTCTTTTGTATTTATCTGTCTTTTAATGCCCTGCCATATTCACCTTTCAGGAAATTTCCGTCTGCCTCCACGAGCTGCTTTCCTGGCTCCACACACAGGCTCCACATGGTTTCATTTTCCTCTGCAGAACCAATAAATCTGTTAGTGAAAGCGGCTGCTGGAGGGGTCTGTTCCCCAGCAGACCCTCCCTCGCCCACGCAGGATGTCCGTGTCAGCAGCTTACAAATCCTGCTGCCGCCCAGCTGGGAGCCGAGGGGATGGGGTGGGATGGGATGGGATGGGATGGGGCCCCGGGATAGGGCTGCCTTCCCACCGGGATGCTGTCTGGGCAGAGGGTTTCTTACAGGGGGAAAACCTCCTCCAGTGGGTCCGCTCAGAGCCGGATGGCTCTGCCTGGGCTGCCAGGAGCTCACCTGTGGCCACTGGGGGCTGGTACTGCCCTGGGCCATGGGGCCACCCTCGGGTGCTGCAGGGCCAGGCAGGAACCCGCACCCAGCACTGCACCCAAAAAGCTGCTCTGAGAGCTATAGATGATTGCCCAACATTGTTCCATCAGCTGCAAAGCCTCCAGAGCCATTTTCCCCCCATAAAGGGTCCTGGGAAGCAGAAATCCTTTCCAGGTTCTCCTCACTTCAGCCAACTTCTCAGCTCCCACTGTGAGAAACGTGTGGTTCCAGTTAATGAAAGCTGAGATTAACTCATGACCCCAGAGTCTTGGAGATGGCACTTTAATAAAGCTGATAAATAGCAGCTTTCTGATAAAAATCACTTTTTTTAAATGCAACACGATTGTTTTCCCTCCCTCCCCACAGCCCCCCAGGCTTAGGCGTAGCCTGGGAGGGCCTGAGGGCACAGGGAGGGCGTGAAACAAGAAGGTCGGGGGCTTGTTCCCCAGCAGAATTTGCCTGTGGTTTGCTCCAGGGTGGCAGGTGCTCTGAGCTGAGACTCTGGCTCTCAAATGGGCTCCCTGGATTAGAAGCAAACCCTGTTATACTTTATTCCTGGAGATCAAGTTGATATCTCATGAAAATAATCTTGGCTACACTCATGGTTCAGTGTGAGAGCTCTGACATACGAGGGCAGATCCTGTTTTCTGCCAAGCAGAGACTGGAAATCTTTGGGCTGCCAAACCCCCTCCTCACTCTCCCTTCTCCTGGCCTCCAGCAAAGGCAGTGCAGGGTTTTGCCGGGTTGGAATTGCATTTTCTGCACCCACATCCGCAGCCTGGCAGGTCCTGGACTGGCAGAGGTGGGGGTGGTGACGGGAGTCCTCATCTGCAGTGTTTCACCAGCAGGGCACAGGTTCCTTCTGGCTGCAGATCAAGTCCAGTGCTCTGACACCCTGCTCTGACTGCCTTCATCCCCTTCTCCTCCTCTTCCTCCCCCTGCTGGCTGCCCAGAACCGTCTTCCCAAGCAATGCTCTTTTCTCTGGGCTCCCTCAACTGTCCCCGTTTCCAAATCCACCCCCGTGTTACAGCTGAACTGGGATGCTCAGAGAGGGCTGACTCTGCCAACCAGCCCCTGGCAGTACCCTTCCCTGTGCTCCAGAGTTTGATCCATCTTGGATAACCACAGAGCTCTTTGGGGGAAAGAGCTAGTTTTGTTTCAGTTTGTACACCAACCTAAGTGTATTTCTGATGGCACAAAACAAATTCCACGTGGAAGAGAATTTAAGTGGCCCCAGGGCTGTGCTGGGAATGATACAGACGCAGCAAAGGAACGAGGCCGTTGCCCTGAAGATGCCTTGGAGTAAGAAAATATTCACTGGCAAGAAAACGTGTCATTAGTGGTTTATAAAGGTGTTTGTCCTGCCTCGTGGCACGAGAGAGAAGGGGAGAAGTGGTATTTCAGGGGGCTATTTTAGCCATCCCCCAGACACAGCAGGTCACAGCCATGATTCAGCTGCTCAGCTCCACACTGAGGAGCCCACACATCCCTCAGGATCCCCTACACCTCCCAGCTCCGTTCCCCCCGTGCTGCTGGAGGGGAGGGGGAACAAGCAGGACGCTCATTCCTGGGCATGATGAGTCCCGCTGTCCTCGTCCCCACCACCGTGCCTGCAGGAAGATCAGCAGCAGATTGGGGAAGTAATTTTCTAACAGCACAAATCAATATTTATTATAATGAAAAGGAGAGATTGATATCAGGAAGGGTGATAATAATAAAAAAACCCCATGTCTAAACTTATTATTTGTATGTACAGCCCAGGATGAAAAAAACATCCCCAAACACAGGCTTTGTTGGTTTCTTTTCCTTTGTAGAAACAGATTCCTCTGATATTCTCCCTCAGATGCTCCCAGGCACCCTGCTGAGGTTTTGATGTTTGACTTAGATCCAGAATATTGAGCATGAAATCCAAACATTATTCCTCCTGGCAGCTGATGGAGACACAGTGAGGGATAACGGAGGGCACGGAGGTGGCCTGTACCATACCCTGGGGGAGGATGAACTCCTGGAGGAACCCAAGGGGGCTGGGGAAACACAGAGCCGTGAGGGGCTGCTGGGAGGGCAGAGCACCAACCAGATCCACATTTTGCACTACTTTGCAGTTATTTTTTTTTAATATTAGGGTTGCAAACACCCAGGGCTCTGCTGCTTTGCTGACTGACTCGCTGGGCAGGGCTGCGTCCTGTGGAGGCAGGAGCCCACCAGTCAGAGTATGGTTGCAGAGAGATCTTATAATACGTGAACCACAGACAACCTTACCTGGCCGTGACATTGTGTAGTCCCTTCCCAGACCCACCTCAAGCTGTCCTGAATCCAGACCAGGTGGGGCAAAGGGATGCTGCTGGAGAATGTTTGGGAGAGTGGCTCCCAGCCTGTGGAAAGAACTTCGCCAAAATCTCAGGGACCGTGCCAAAGCTCAGCACCTTCTCGCTAGCAGTGGCTTCGCAGAGGGAAACTTCTCCAACTCCATCCTCAGAATACATGTGGTTAAAGCAGAATTACATGGAATCAAGTGCTCTGGTACATGTGAAACTTCTTGTGTGGTGAAGAAAAGGGAGGGTGTGCAGACTTTTGCTTAACCGGCTGGTGGAAAGCTCCCACAGGAGAGGGTGAAGGTGAGATCCTGTTTGAGACTAGGCAGAGCTGTAAAGGAGAATCCTACATAGGAGGCAGCAGTTTTCCAGGTAATCTGTTGGGGAGGAGGGGGAGACCCTGGGGCAGAAAGAACAAGGCAGTTTTCAGGACGGTGTTGTGGGAATGGGACTCGAAGGATGCTCAGGCAAGTCCTTGTTGCTGTGCTGGTTCCCTGAAATCCTGCTCCCCAAATTCCTGCCCTTTGCCCCAGCTGGCAGTGAGGGAGAGCAGGGACCAGGCAGGAAGGAGCTTCCTGCTTGACAAAGTGAACATTAGCGGGAATGGGAAGCTTTCTGAGCAATCAATAAGTCAATTTTGCGTTCATTAATTCACTGTTCCCTGTCTGTAATGACTGCCATTAACTAATTGATGCTTCCAGGTGCTGTACCCGGGCTCTTTGGTGCTGCTCCGAGTGACACTGCTCTCCTGTCGCTGCCATGTGTATATTCACTTGGCCATTTCCAGCCATTTCAGCAGCAGTCTGGAAAATAAACAGCATTTTGGCATCCGGAACCTCACTAATCAGGTCTGGGATTTGGGTCTGATGCCTGGAACGTGCTGATTAATGGCACTTCCGTGTGATTCAACTGGTCTCATTGCCACCCCTTCCCCTCCCGCGCTCTTTTCTGGGCTCATTCACCGCAGGGTCCTGGGAGAGGGTTCCCCACTGTCTCCCGGTCCCAGCTTCTCTTCTCTCCTCATTTCTCAAACCTGCCACCTGTAACTGCTCCTCTCAGTGACACTCCTTCCTTTGCATAACTCATCCCTGTTCAATTTTCCCTTCTGAAATGCTCTAAAGCTTCCAAGTTTGCTCCTTCAAAGAACTCAGAGCTTTTCTCTCTTTCTCAGAGATTAATTACATCTTCTAACACCTGCAGTAACTTCCTTCAATTACTATGATTCTGCTCAGGAACTTCTCGACGATTTAAACTTCTCCTGCCTTTCATTTGACAAAATCTTGCGTTGAGCCAGGCCCCGGTTCCAGCAGTTAAAGCTAAAACAGCCATGAATCTAGGTTAATCTGATTAAAACCCTGCAGCATGTGGAGAAGGGCTGTTTTCCTCTCTCAGAAGGATCCTGTCCATGGAAGGGCTATTTTCCCACAATCTTGAAATGGATCTGAAAGCCAAATCCTTTATTCCTGCTCACACATCACCACTTAAGTGCCCATTTTTTCTCTTCATCTCCTAAGTCGCAGCTTCCCTGAGCCAGGCAGGGTTGTGGCAGGGGGTAAGAGGGTCAGGGATGTGAGTCGAGCCAGGTGCTCTTGTGCTGGAGCTGGAAGGGGCAGATGTGGACGCAGCAGCATCACAGCACTGGCTCCTCCAGAGGCTCTTCAGGACAGACATGGAATTCATGGCTGTTACACAAGAGAATGCCCAACTCTGCTGCATTAGAAACCTCCCCTGTTCTGTGGGACGGAGAAGAAGGCAGTGAGGGTTCACTGAACATGATACAGGTCACACTCCACCATGGGATGCTGTTCTGCCCCCTCCCCACTGCCAGGAGAATGGAGGAGCCCAAGGCATATCCTTGCTGGAACCTGCTCCCCATTTTGCTGGCCTCTTCCTTTCCCAGGGGTGAATCTAAGGGGCCAAACATTTTTCCCCCCCATCCAGGCACTGAAGGAGCCCTGGAATTATTTGATTGATATTTGCAGAGATGGCAAGATGACAACACTGACTGACAACCTGCTTGTTTCTCTCCATCTCTTTTTTTATTTCTGCAAAGTCAATGCAGCATTCCATGAACCCTCCTCAGAGGACGTACCGTGGAGTGTGCTGGGAGAGGCTGTCTGGGCTCGCTGGCCCAGCACATGGTGTGTACTGGGAACATGCACCCCCAAGCTCTTTCTGGGGAAGGGAGGATGAAATTTATATCATCCCAGTGAACTGATCCTCTTATCTGCATTGTCTGCTCAGCATCTAATGAACTAATGAAATATGCAACAATTCAGCTCTAGAACAGACCTCGCTTTTAAATTAGCACTAATTAGAGATAATTATCTTGGCTGGTTTGATGTTTCTGTGTAATGAGCTCGGGTTTTCTTTTGTTAAGAATTGGTGTAGTCAAATATACAAAGCGAGACGCTGAATTTCCACAAGTGTCTCTTATTCCTGACTTGCTCTAACATCTCTAAAGGGTCTGCTCCCCTTCTGAAGCCATTCCATTCGGCTGCCTGGTTGCTGCCGCTCCCTGAGGTGGGAAGGGATGCAAGGTAACAGCCAGGTAAAAGCACTGCAATCCCTGCAGCTCCCACCCTCCATCCCCTGTTCTTGCTCCCCCAAAACGAAGCACTGAGGAAGGGGTAGGACTGACACACGGCTCCTGCTGGCACTTGCCAGCACTGAGTTGGGGCACAGGTGGTCAAAGGCTCCCCTTCCCTGTTCCCATCCCCGTCCTCATTCCTTTCCCAAGCAGAAGGACCAAGCACAGCCTGAGCACAGTGGGACACAGGAGCGAGAAGTTGCGTGGGGCTGAGTTGTGGCTGGGGTTAAACCACAACATCACAACACTATCCTATAAACAGTAATTTGCCACGAACCTGTCATTTTTTCAAGGGAATTTTAACAGCTTGGCTGTTGACAAACTGCCAGGGCAAAATGCGGTAATGTGTGATAAAATCACACATCCCTGTATCACAGAGCAAGGCATCTGTCTCCTTGTGCTCTGTAAGAGGGGAGCTGCGAGGCCATGGGAGCTACGAGGGACATGGGGCAGGACAGCCCGGCAGCACAGGGCCACCCAGTCAGCCCCGGGCTGCTGCCTCCAGCCTGTCAAATAATTCTGTCAGCGCCTGTTTTATGGGCCCAAAACGGGAAAAAGTGAAAGGCACTGGTTGTGTTTTGTTAGTGGGGAACAGGCAGGAGCCCTAAAATAACTCGTGCATATTCCCTGCTAACAAAATAGGGTGTCTGCCCCCCAGATCCCTCTCTGCCTGTGGCACAGCCAAGCCAGGGCTCAGACGAGGCTCAGTTTCCCTCTCCATCTTGCCATGGGTTGAGCAGCAAATGCCACGTGCTCTCCCTTCATTTAACTAGAGGGATGCAGCGCAGTCCCCTGGCGCTGGCACTGTGCTGGCCAGCAGCAGAGGTAACTCCAGCTGAGCTGTCCTCGAGTCCTGGAGACTGTCCAGGAATCATGGGTGATGGCTGTAGCTCATAAGAGCAGGGCCCTCGAGAAGCTGGGGCAATCACTGAAGTGTTTAAGCCTCTCTGGCAGAGCTTGGCCACCCTTCCCCTCACTGTCATGCCCAGAGGGAGGGCGGGGGGACATATCTCACCCATCCTGGGGCCGGATGCCAGCTGGGGGCTGTGGGCCCTGCAAGAACTGCAGAAGGAGCAGTGGGGCAGCCCTGAAGGGCTGTGGTCTGGGGAGGGGGCAGGGAGGAGGGGGCTGGAGTGTGGAGCTCCACTGCTCACCACCTTGCACCCCACTGGCACCACAACACTTCTTTATTAACAGCCATTTCCCATGTGTTATGATTTATTTCCCTTTCCCATTTATTATGATTAACACTTGGAGGTTGTGCTGAATCAAGTATTGGCTTCTGCAGAACATTTTTATAAACACACATATCTAGATCTGTGTATCAACTCGCACATACACATAGAGATTTTTCTTCACAGACACACTTCCCAGACCGCCCTTCTATCCCAAGGTGGGCTCAGGGCAGACCCAGTGCTGCGAGAGCCACTCAGTGCTTGTCCCCGGCCAGGGAAAGCGCAGAGCCGAGGGCCCGGTTTCCCTAGAACAGAGCCAGCGAAACTCCCAGTAATTTATATCTGCTGGCCCTTGCTCCTGTCTCAGCTTGGCCCCGGGCTCCCAAGGCATGGGTAGGGCTCATAAATCCCTAAAGCTGATGGGCTTCACTGGATCCTGCGGAGCTCCGTGTGCCATCACGGGCAGTGCCGCGTGCCCTGCGGCCACAGAAAAATGGGCTGGGCTGGGCTTGCATGAAACCACTTGTGAGCAGGAGTGATGACTCAGGGCCCTCCAGAGCTGGTCACAGGGTGCTGGGAGGCATCGAGGCTCTGCAGAGCAGCTCTGCAAGGGCTTGTAAAGAGAGGAGGGTTTTGCAGCCTCTTACACCACACAAACTGCAAGGGGGTGGCTGCAGGAGTCCCTGGGATGGGCTTCTTTGCACAGGGAGTGCACAACAAGGCTCATTGCCACCTATCTCAGACCTGAACCTCACCATTCGCAGTGAGGGAGACCACAGCAAGACAAGACATGGGAGCACAGAAGCCCTGAGACACCTTTCAGGTGGTACATGCGCTTGCACAAGGAGCAGGACCACGGGGCAGAGCACAGAGGAGCAGAATGCCTCCAGCTGCTCCAGCCTGCCCGCAAACACAGCAGCTCCCCTGGCCCTTTCCTTCTCTCCACAGAACACTGGAGATGCCAGGCTGGGAGCAGCCTGACCGTTTTTTTTCAGCAGGAAGTGAAGAAAGGGCAGCAGACACCAGGACATTGGAAGCATCACCTGTGCAGCAGCTTCTTCCCTGTGCTCTGCTTCATAGCCAGTCACCTTCTGCCACCATGGCTGCTCCAGTCACCTCCTCTGTCTCCCCTGCAGGGAGAGGGACAAGTGAGTAGTAGGATAGTTCATATGGATAAGTAAGAACCTGCACTGATCTCCTGGGAATGGTCAAGATCATCTGTCATTGTTATTTTTGAAGGTATCTGGAGAATAGCTTGCTCCCACTGGGAGCAGAGTCAACACTCCTGGTATCTTTGAGAGCTCTGGCTCCAGAGGCAGTATTTTAATTTTCCAGGTGAAAAATAAAGCAGCATTCATGGGCTGGTATTTGCTTCTGATGCCATCTGAGCTGTGAGAAACCGGAGGTGATTTAAGGCACTGTTTGGAGTCCCCTACCTTCAGGCTGGATTGGAACACAGCAGGTGGGGAATCTTTGAGGCATGACCTTCCTGGACACGTCAGAGCATCTGATGTTCTGAATTAATGGGCAAAACACCCATGGACAGCGCTGGCTCCTGCACGAATCCTGTAGCACAGAGCTGGCCTGCCAAGTGTGTGATACTCATCCAGGAGCAGCCGTGCTGAGGAGGGTCCCACTGCCATGTCGGCTTCCCACTTCTGAGCTCCAGGGCCATTCCAGTGTCCAAACCCACGGGTTTCCCTGACCAGGCCCCTCTGGCTGGCTGGGAGCTGGGGGTACCTTCTGAGACCACCCCGTGGCACCATGAGGCTGTGGGGGAGCTCAGGGCTGCAGCACTTGGATGAGAGGGAGGTTTAACGTGCGAAGGAGGAGAAGGCAGAACCAGAGAAGGACGGGTTTGCAGGGAGGAGCACAGGCAGAGCATCCCTGCTCCAGCCCAGCACGGGGCTGGAACATGCGGCTATTTCCAGCCCTGCTGCATGGCATGCACTCGGGAAGGTGCTCTGGAATCTTCCCCACTAAAAGCTTTGCTGACAAAAGGCTTTTTGCTTCAAAAGCTTTTGTCCTGCCTTTTGTTCTGGTGGGTTTGATATTCCTCTCCCTACCATCACGGCAGCTCCAGGCTCCTGTCCCCACCATATCACAGCCTTGTTGAGGAGGAGCAGCAGCAGATTAACCTCGTTAAGAGCCTCACACCCCCTGATCTCACAGCTCTGCCTTCCTCTGAAGGCAGGTGATAGTGGAGGGGCACCCTGGAAGGAGAGCTGATGCAGCTGTAGAGAGGCGGATGCTCTGTGCAGCTGGCACATCCCTCCGGGAATGAACCTCCCAACGCTGCTGCTGCGGACACGGCATCCACACCCTGACGAGGCTCCTTCACCTGCCCCCCTTGGACTGCACCAGAGATCAGCTTGGAAATGGGAGAATTACCCCACTGTTCATTGCTTATTTTCTTTTTCGTCCCCTATGCAAGCACCCTGGAGGCAGCTCAGGCTGTGGGAGTCAGATCCATGCCCACTGTGCTGTGGGTCAGGAGCAGGGAACACTGGAAGAGGAAGAAAGCAAGAGAAGAAGGCACTGGAATATCATGAGAGCAATGGGATTTCATTATCCTGACCTAGAGGTGCCTCCTTTTAAGAAAAAAAGCATCAAATTAATGTCTTTTAAACAACAGCAGAGAGGAGACACAGCAAGTGAGCGCCTCTTCCCGCCTTCACAACATCTGTCTCCCATCGTCCTGCTAATTTCAAGTTACTCCAAACTCCTTTAATTCCCTGCCAGGTCTTTCAAAATATTTTTTTTTTTAACCACAGGCTAGCCAGCTCCACAGCCTGGAATTAAACATGCAAGGGAGCAACGAGAACAGGAATTTTAAAAAAGGAAGGTCAGGCTGTGTTCACAAGGCACACGAGCTGCTGCCCAGCAGGAGGGGAAGGGGGGGACAGCCTCCTCAGTGATGTGCTGCTCCAGCCTGCTGGACCCTGGGGATCCAGGGGCAAGGGAGATGGGAGCCCATGAGAAATCAGTGGAGAACAGCCCATCTCCTCTGCCTTCTCCACAAGGCACCTGCTGGTCACGAGGCAGGGTGAGGGGAGCAGTCCCATGTGATGCAGCTCAGGGATGCTCTGGTCCTGCCCAGGCTGGCTCAGCCAGACCAGACCATCCCCATTCCAGCCTTTCTCCTCCTCGGCAACCTCAGCAGCAGTCTGGATCTCCCTTTGCTTAGGGACCCACTCACATATAAGCAATTCCAGCTGGTCCCAGGCATGTCTCAGCAGGAGGTTTTAATCTCCTAATTGGCACATTCCAGTGGAAAAACATTTAGGAAGATCCTGGTGCTCTTGGGAGGTTCTTCTCCCATGGAAGTGCTTGTGCTGGTAGTTCTGGTGTGTCCTGTGCCCAGTAGGTCAGGCTGGATCACCTGTGCCAGTGGGGAAGGTCCAGGGGGAAAGTAGGGCTTATATTTGTGGGGAGTGGAGCATGTAAGAGGCTGGCATGAGGGCTTTGAAGGGCAGAGAAACAGAGAGCATAGAAAAAGGAATTCTGGCTTTATCCACAGGTACCACAAAGCTGCAGCAATGCCAGGCAATGCCAAGGACAGTGACAGAGATCAGGTGAGGTCTGGTGGAGTTTGGGTCCAGACTTCTCCGGGTCTCCATCATGGTGGCTGAGAAGCCAGAAATAAAACAGGGATAGGAGCAAGTTTCTGCAGCAAAGGCACCTGCAGAAGCATTCCCAAAGTCCCTACACTCTCAGCTGTTCAGGAGCAGAAGCAAAGGCTGAAGTACAGGGGATGGAGAGCTCATGTGAATCAGCATCAGTTACCCTGGTTTGTGCCTAGGAAAGATCTGCCTGGAGAAGGGAAGCTGAGATTTTTGTGTCTGGAATGGAATGGATCAAATAAAAGCACATCCTGAAAAGCTGGAGTAGAACAGCCAATTCTCTGAAGATCCTCCTCATCAGTCTCTGAATGAGGAGCCCCTCAGAAGAGCCCCCAGTAGCAGCTCTGGGCCCTGCAGACAGGGAGCTTCCTCCTCCACAAACCCTGTCCCTGCTTGGAGCTGGGATCATTGGAGGCTTAAATAAATATGCGACTATGTAAATAAATAGGATGTGTGGAGTTGAGAGGCAGGTTAATGGCTGGGGAAGCTGGGCTTGACCTCAGTGACATTTCAAATTAGTTCTGCTGAGCTGGGCTGGGGCTTTGAAGGGATTTGTGCTTGGGCTGGACGTGGAGAGAAATGTTAAAATTCATCATGTGAAGAGGCTCTTTGGAGCTTCCTTCCTCCTGGGGAGAGACCTCCGTCTCCTCTGGCACCCTGGAATGAGTGTCCGAGGCCGGGAGATGCCAGGGAAGGTGGGCACAGAGGGGAGATGCCAGGACAGGTGGGGACGTTGTTCTTTCCCCTCTCTGTCTCCCAGAGATGTGGGTGGTCTCTCAGGTGTCACGGCAGGTGTGCGCTGTACCCACACTTGTACATTGTGTAGGGATACACTTGGTGTGTGCAGTATCTATACGAACATTAGCATGCAGAGATAAAATTCATTAGAACTGGGCAGAGAATATATTATTAGTGCTTAATACATGAACTGAAAGGCAAGTAGCTGACAGCAGGGAATACATTCCAGGAACAAAAGGGGTCACTGTCGGGGTCTGACTCTCCCCTCTTGTGACTGTGTGTCATGATACAGGTTTTAATTCTTTGAACTCTTGCTGCCCCTTCTGTGAGGGTGCTGCTCTGATTCTGGGGCAGCCCTCAGCTCTCAAGTGTGAGGCATAGTTAATTCCTCACCGAGCTGATACAATAATTTTTAATGTGGAAGAAAAAGTAGTTTCCTGCTCCCCCTGGGAACTGGCTGAAATGTTCCTGTGGAAGTTGAGCCTCAGGCAGGCAGCATGTGCAGGGATCATCGGCCCAGCTGCTGCCAAGAACGTGCAGCTGGTGTGACCCTGGTGAGGGGATGCTCTGTGTGCCCAGCTGTGGTGGCTGGTCCTGCCTGGGACAACTGGGCATGGCCCCTGGGAGCCTGGCCCTGCCAGGTACCCACGGTGGTAATGAGGAGGGGTAATGAGCATGGAGCCAGATGACATCACCGAGATCTCCCAGCCCTGGGCAAACAAACCTATTTCTAACAGCGCCAGCCTGTCCATTACTGGCTCCTGATCCCCTTCCAGCCTTAGTGAATTTGTTTCCATCCTTACAAAGAGGCTCTCACCATGACCTGGGGAATGGAGCAGCACTGACAGAGTTTGGTTCTCCAGCTCCATCCCGATGCGGAGCCATCCCTCTAGCAGCACCTGCACTGGCAGCACTGGATGGGGATGGAGCCCTCTCCCTTTCACCACACCCCCCCCAGAGCTGCTGGGGACATTGGGGATGTGTGGAATCGGTTTCCAGTCCTATCCTTCTGCCTTGGTGGCTCTGCAGGGCAGAGGACCTGCAGACATGGGGACAGCTCTGGCTGACCTGCTTGGTCCTCAGTGACAGAAAGGGTGTGGGAGCTGGTGCCCATTGTGAGGAGCATCCAATTCATCCCACCTGCAAGGATCACACGGGGGCATTGCTCCCGCTCTAAGCGGGGTCTGCATCGCCTGGTGCCACTGCTACCTACTGGGTGGTAGATGCGGTGACATGCTGTGACAGAGGGTGGAAGGGGAGGGATGAGGTTCTTTGCTCCCTTTCATAGGAGAAAAACTTTCTGTTTTGACTGGCCATGCAAGAAGAAGCTGCAGGACCTTAGGGTGTACGTGGGGGATTGGGGTTCCAAGGATTTCATACTGGGTAGACCCATTTGGATCATTCTGGCTGGTGGAGTGACTCAGCCTCCTCACAGCCCTTTGAGACTTTTACCACTCCACCTAAACAAGGATTATTTCATCCTCTCAGAATGGCTTAAGCACTAATAAAAGGCATTAAAAATTAATTTTCCATGCTGTCTGTTGGTGTTTCTTCCAGTCCTGGAATGTGCTCAACAAGCAGAACTGATAAGCAAATCCAGACCACGTCCCTCATTCTCTGATACTCCAGCACAGGCGCTGTCCCCTCAGTGCATCATTAGGGGCAAACATGCAATTATTAACATTCCATATTTTCCCCTTTCTTTAAAAAATTAAAAAAGGGTAGATATTGCTGGCAGCCTGGAGATTTTCTATGGGTGTCAGGCCTGCTCCTCTCCTCCTGTCAAATCATGTAAGCAAAGAAGATTTATAAACATTCATGAAGCATCGCCGTGTGTGATGTTCTCTGCCCCCCAACAGGGCTCCATTCCCCTCCTGAAGGCTGGGAGGGAGGATCCTGGACTCTGAGCTGGGGAAGAGAGAGGAAGGGAAAAGAGGAGAACAATCACAGAGTGGTTTGGGTTTAAAGGGACCTTACAGACCACCTCGTTCCAGCCCCTGCCATGGGCAGGACACCTCCCACTAGCCCGGGGTGCTCAGAGTGCCCTGGGGGATCAGCAGTGGGGGGATCAGGCAGGTGCTGGAGGCTTTGTGCCTGAAGGTGTGTAGTGGGATGTGCATATGGGTGTCAAGCAGATTCTTTCCAAAGTGAGGATGCACAAGCCCTGGCTGAGCCTGGGGGTCCTGGCCAGCACCTGGGATCCCTGTGTCCATCAGATCAGGCACAATAAGAATGATGTTTGGCAGAGGGACCATCAAAACACAAAAGAGCACGCATGGACCCCAAAGTGACCTGGAAACCAGCGCCTGGTCCTGCCCCTCTGCACTGGAAGCTGCCCCGGCGAAGCCCCCTGAGCTGGGCACTGGAGCAGAGCCTGCCCATGGTGCCAACGGGGGTCCTTTCCTCACATGAAAAAAGGGACACCAGTCCGGGAAAGGCACCAGTGCCCCATTCCCAGCCAGCGCCACTGCTGCCCCTGCCTCCCTTGCCTTGGATCCACCCAATTACAGCTAATTAGCTTTTCTGCCGTAAACCCCTAAGGAGACAATGGAGAAAAGCCTCCTGCCTTTGACAGTAATGAAGTTAAATAGATATTTATTTATCCTTTTATTAGACAAACCAATTATAATTTTACGCTTGAAATAGCTAATTTTTAAAAGTGATGTCGAAGCATATGTATATACCAGGATAATATATGGCCAGGCCTGGCCTGTAACAATCCTGCCTCATTACCAGCATGGCTAACATGGTATTTAAATATCCTCTAATGCACCCATTCATAAAATGATAATTAAAAATACGCTGAAATGCAGCTATTAGGACAGAGATCCTGGTTATTTATAGTCTCTGGTCTTAGTTTTGAATTATAAAATCCCAAGTAATTGCTTGGACTGGTGAAGTGTTGCTTCCTCGGCACCCTGACCCGCTGCGGCTGGGAAAGCAGGGGCTGATGATTCCCAGGGAGCCGTCTGTCTGTCCAGGAACTCGGGACAGATAGCCTCGTGCCCGGGCTGAGCCTCCCAGTGCCCTCTGTCCCAGCAGGAGAGAGGAACTCAGCACATCGCTGCAGCACGTGGAGACTGGAACTGACCCTCCTCCTGCGGGATGAGCTGCATCCATTGGGCAGTTCCAGGACCTTTTTGTCAAACAGTGGGATATGGGGAAAAGCCGCTGCCGATTGCAAAGCAAACACTGGGAGTGAGGAGAAAACATCTTGGAATGAGAGTTCCAGAGAAAACACTGGGAATGACAGTCCCAGAGAAAACATCCCAGAGTGAGGGTCCCAAAGCAAACACCAGGAATGGGGGTCCCAAAGCAAACACCGGGAGTGAGGATCTCAAAGCAAACAGCTGGGAATGAGGGTCTGGAGCAGGCTTTGGTTTTCCCATCTCTCCCTACCACCTGGAAACGTGGCCGGGTGGCTGGAGACCATCTGACTGCTCAGCCAAACACCAGAGATCAGAGATCATAGAGGGACTCCTAAAAAATTCATTTCACTGGCTCTAAAGCCCCGGAGAGGCAGCCGAGTGCTCGGCTCAGCTGGCCATGGTGGCCCCAGGCAGGATCTCTCACTGTGGTGCTCGGAGCCATCTGGCCCCGCAGCCTGAGCCCCCGGCCTGGCTTGAGTCCTGGTGCTGCTGATCCCACCCGGTCTTCTGGCTGTTCGTGGACTCCCCTCTTCCCACAGGAATGGGGCCTCCTGCATGCATTTCTAGAGGTATCAGGAGTGACTTGGGAAATGAGAAATTTGCTTTAAAATGTGATTTCAGCTGTCTCACACCTAGGTGGGATTTTCAGCTAATTTCACTGATTACTCCTAGTTGGAGACTTTTTGCCTCAGGGTTGACGGCTCAGCATGACCCACCAGAAGTGGCAGCTTTGCAACCTAGGACAGGAGTGCAAGGTGAGTGCCATTCCTTGGTACCATTCCCAAGGGTATCAGATACCCTTTCCCAGACCATCCTTTCTGTCTGATGAGAATGGAGATCTGCAAGGTGACAGCTGAGTTTTGGGGAGACAATGCCAATTCCTCACAAATCGTCATAGTTAAAGACTTCACTGTCCAAACGGAAGAGACTTTCCAAAGGGAAGAGGCTTTCCAAGGACAGCCAGCTTCCAGTGATGGGCGTGGCAGAGTGGGGCAGCTGCTGGAGCTGGAGGTGCTGCAGGAGCCTGGAGCTGTGGACAGGAGACCCACCAAGACCACACTGGATGCTGCTGCCTCACCAGCCCCAGGAAGGTTCCTCGCTGACCCTGTGGCCCTGGCAGCTCTGTGGCTCTCGGGGCTGTGGGATGTCCCTCCATGCAGCTGTGGTACCAGGGACTCGACACTCCTGGATGCACAGGTTGTTTTCCATCTCCCATCTGTTCCCTGACACTGCCATCTGGCTCTTTCCCAGCATGGACACTTTCTTCCTCACGCCTTTACCTCGCCACCAGGCTCAGCAGCTTTGGTGCACACAGATTCTGATTCCATTTCCCAACCACCGGCATCCTGGGCTCGTCTCCGTGTCCTGGCTGGGGCAGCACTTGTTGCAATCCTTCGCAAGGGAGAAGTGCTGTTTTCTACCCCTCTTGCTCCCTGCTGGAGCTGCACCGATGCCCTGGTGGGGGCTGCAGCACCTTTCGGGGGCACTGCAGGCTGGTGGTTTGCTTGCTGGTTTACTGGGTTCTCTGGGGGCTCTGCCGGGACACTGTGGGGACGCTGCGGGACCGCATCCTCGGGGTGCCCCCCTTCTCCCCTGCCCCCCACGCGGGCTGTGCCCCCCGCGGGGTCCCCCTGCGCAAACACTGGGTGGCACTCGCACGCCTTGGCACCGAGAGCTGCCAGCGGGAGTTTTTCGGAGGAAAACACAGAGATTAAGGAGCGGGGGAGATTTACCACCCTCCCTCTTCCCGGGCCAGCCCGCGGCTCCGGGGGTCCGTGGGGTCCGTGGGGTCCGTGGATGCTGCGGACCCCGCGCACAGCGGCTCTGCCCTGCGGGAAGGCGGCGTTGGGGTTCCCTCGGCGGCTGCTCCCCCCTTCCAGAGCATCACCAGCGGCCGCACAGCCCTGCGAGCCCCTGCCCGGTACTAGGCTACAGCTCTGTCCCCCCATCCCAGTTCCCAATCGGCTCCCAGCTGTGGGAGCACTGGGTGAGCTGCCGCTCAGCCGGACCCGCTGCCACTCCGCAGTCCCCGCTCGGCACCATCCCCTGTGCGGGGATCTCCAGCCGTCACATCCCACCCCTCGCCCCGCTCCGGTCCCCGCACCCGGGGAACTGGGTGGGAATTACAACACATCATTTATTTAAAGGTTGCTGTCAAGGTTGACAAGCCCCCAAATTAAGTAGCTTAAAAATTCCATTAGCTGAGGTCTTTCTGGTGCCATGTCCTATCTCACTTTTGTTTATCAACCTTCACGGCTCTGAATATCTAGTAGCTGCTCAGCTGTGTCCGTATGGTGGAGAGACGGGGGAGGATGCGGGAGCCGGGTGGGGGGAAGAGTTCACCACATGTGGCACGTCCGAGGAGCTCTGTGAGCTCCCCGGGAGCTGCTCACATCAGCCCGTGAGCACGTGGGGCTCAGGTTCACGCGGGAACATGAAAGGAAAATCCCCCCGGGGAGGGGACTGGCTGGAGTTTCAGGGCTCTGAGGTGCCACAGATGATATTCCAGCCCTACTCCTGCCCCATCCCTGCCAAGGTGAGGGGTCCTGTGCCCTCTGCTCCCAGGCTGGAGGTGCTGCTCCTTTGGCCTTATGGGAAGGGGAAAATTCTGCATTTGGGTCAAGAGAAGTGCAGGGGTGGGCTTAGCAAGGGGACACGGACCCCTTTTGTCACTTCATGCGATGCCCAGGCTAAGGAAGATGTGGTGCTGCTGCTGCACAGCTCCTTCCAGCACCGTCAGCTCCATCCCACTGTGCAAGGGACGTGGCAGTACCTCAGAATTCCAGGGAATGGGGACTGTCTGCTTATACAGGCGTCTCTACAGCCCAGGCTCCCAGCATCCCCAGCTCACGAGATGGCTTTTGCATGGCTAGGATGTCACATTCCTTTAAAATAAATGCTGAGACAAGAAATGTCAGAGCAGCTCTGGAAGTGGCTGTGTGTGGCTGCCGAGAGGGTGACTGAGTCTGGCACGTGTCACTTCCAGTTACCGGAGTGGAATCATGTGTAGGCCCTTACAAGGCTCCCATCCATGTGTCCTCACCCATGGCTGTCTCCCAAAGCTGCAGGGCTGGAGAGCAGAGTGTGTGGCACAAGGGGCTGTGGGGACGGGCCATACCAGCACAGTTTGCTCCCACTGTGTCACCAGCCAGGAGCTCTGGACACAGCTCTGGGAACATCTCTGGGTGCAGCTCTGACACAGTTCTGGACCCTGCTCTGGACACAGCTCCGGACAAAGCTCTGACACAGCTGTAGACATCTGGACACAGATGTGACACATCTCTGATACAGCTCTGACACAGCCTTGACACAGCTTTATACAGAGCTCTGGACATAGCTTTGACACAGCTCTTGACCCAGCTGTGACACTGGTCTGGACAGAGCTCTGACGGTTCTGGACACAGCGTTGATACAGCTCTGACACAGCTCCCGCAGTGCACAAGCACAGAAGGTGCTGGTTGGCACCTGGCTGTGTGGTACCACTCTCCCTTTTTTTCCACACTCTGCACGACAGCTGCTCCCAGACTTCAAACTGCTCCGCTGCCTTCACCAGGGAGATGTCCTGGGAATTCTGGGAGCTACATGCATGTACTGGTGCCACCTGCTTGGGAAATCCAGTGTTGGATGATGGCTCTTTCCTCACCCTGACCCGACCCAGCCTCTGCCCAGAGCCAGGAGGGGAGGTGTACAGAGGATGTGGCTACTGGAGACAGCTCTGTTGCCCTGTCCCAGTTCAGGTGCATCCCCCTTTCTTGTCCTGTGATGGTCCCTAACACTTGCTCAGCAGCAGGAAAAGGAGATTTTGTGTCTGTGAGTCAGTCTGTCCTTATTACTCCCTGTCCCTCTGGATGAGCTCACCAGGGACAGTCCAGCAGGCAGTGGTAACCTCCTCAATGGAGAGAAAACACAGATCTCATCCTAATCTTCCTCTGCTCCAGCCTCCAACCTGGCCTGCAGCTCCGAGGCTCAAACTGCTGCCTGGTGGGCAGGGAGAAAGAGCCCCCCCGCTGATAATCAGCTCAGCTCCCTGGCCTGAAGCTCCATGGCTGCGATGAGCTCTGTCCTTGTGCTGCTCCGTGACAGCAGTGAGGGGCATTCAGAGAAGGGAGTGATAGCAATGACTCCTGGAAATACATGGAATGTCAGCTGGAAGATTATTCTCCTGAAATCCCAGCCTGATTTGCAAGCCAAAGAGAATGGGTTATATTAGCAGAATCAACCAAACCTCAGAAGACATCTCCAAAACTCCATTTATTTTTAAGAACTGAGTGTTAATCCATGACCTGGAGCTGTGTGTCCACCAACAATCCACGCCAGCCCAGTGGGTTCACTCACCATGGGGCTGCCAAGGGGGCGGCTGGTTATAAAGAACAGGACTGAGACCCTCCATCCCCATCAGAGCCACATGCTGAACACCCCGTCAGACTGCGGCATCGGCACGAACCGAACCAAGAGAGATGATGGGAAAGGTGCTCATGCCCAAACCTGCCGTGTCCCCGTGGTGTGGGCGCAGCCGTGGCAGTGCAGCATGGAGGGGAGTGTATGTGCAGGGCCAGGCCCCCTCCCTTCACCCTCCTGTCTCCTGAAGCAATTACTGGGTGTGAGGGGAATGAGAAATCTGCATGAAAAATCTAGAAAAAGCAAACTGCTCCTTTCCACCAGGAAGGAACACAGCTATCTTTAAGTTCAGGGACGATGCACGCAGCCAGATAAAATATTCAGCCTTGTGCAAAAGAAAACAGGAGGAGACTGGAAACATCCCATCTCTGTCTGTCCCTTGCAGCCCTCTCCCCACCCTCTCCCTGGGGCTCCCGGAGACGCCTCTGCCACTCCGTAACATCTGCCTGGAGCTGGGAGGATGCAGAGCCAGGCACGGGGACGGATGGCTTGTCCCACGCGGAATGTCAAATGCTAAATATGTGCTGTGGCATCTCTGGGAATGGCTTGTGAAACCCACTGACCCAAATTCTCCCACTCAGAACACATCCTGGCTGCACCGCAGTGATAATGAGCTGAAATAGCAGATGAATGGTTGGCAAACACTCCACTGGAGAAGCAACGCCACCGGTCACGGGGATAAGCAAAGGGCTTGGGTTTCCCCCCGATTTGATATCACAGCCCCCCTGCTGGCGAGGGGAGAGCACCCCACACCGACCCAGCCCATCGCCCCACTCCTGGGGTCGGCAGCCACAGGGCAGGGGGTGCAGGGCAGCGCACGGTGCCTGGCCCTGGCGTGGGAGCGATGGCTCCTGACAGCACTCGGCAGGAGCAGAGTAGTGCAAAAGCGACCTCATCACTGCTGATCATGTCAGTGTGGGGAGTGGGACCCCCCCTGCTGACCCACTTCTGCGGAAGGAGCAGCCAGCACCATGCAGAAGGGGCTTCGGGGCACGGGGGTGGGGGGAGCAGGGGCCGTGTCCAGGGGCTCTGAGCTGGCCATGGGAGGCTGTGCTGCTGAGGATGCCATGGAAGCACCAGCGCGGCACATCCCAACCCTCATGGCAGAAGCTCTTGCTGAACGAAGGCGTTTTCCTCACCCCTCAGTCAGCAGACCCCTGCAAATCAGGACCTCAAGCACTGCAGCAGGAACACGCTCTCTGTTTTGGTGCCACTTCCAATAACAATTATTATTGTTCACATTGGCCATGTTCTGCTGGCCCAAGGAGGGGTGTCAGGGATGTTCTTACGGCCCTTTTGTGCTTTTGACCGCTCAACACAAGCACAGGGTAAACAGACCCACAAATCACGGAAGCAGGTGGGGACACTTCTGCTGCTGGGAACTCACATGGGCTCTTTTCCAACCCAAGAACCCCAATGCTGCCTTTCTGCTGCTCAAACTGAACCATCCTGGTTTGATTTCAGTTCAAGACAATTGATGTGAAACACTGTGGGGTTTTTTAGATGAAGCTGTGCACAGTTATTACCGTTTGTCTGTTTTTTCTTTTAATAATAGAAAAATCAAACCCCAGGAAACCAACATTCCTGTTTCTTCCTTAATTTGATTGTATTAGAATTGAAATGAAGGATTGTACTATGAATCTCCCTGTAAAAAATGAAAATACCTCAAAGAATTGTTTTTGATGATCCAACAAACATCTGTTCAGGTTCTGCTCTGCCCCATCACTGGTGCCTGCAGCTCTCCTGTCTGTGCTGGAAAGGCCATGGGCACGGTGTTGTGGGTGTTCCTGCAAACAGAAACTGCCTAAAATGTAATTCTGGGAGCAGTTTGCTGTTTGAAGTATTTTCTTTTTGTATAAAGACCACGAGGATTTGCTGCTCGTTCCATGTGTCAAGATGTTCCCGAAGAGCGAGGGGCTGCAGGCATCACCCCCCTGGCCAGAGTGAAAATGGCAAAGCTCCTTCTTGCTTCATTGTACTGAAAAATTTGGATTTTTTTTTCACTTTCTAATTATTTACCCCTTGCCACTAAAGCTACTTCCCTTTGCAGTTCATTTTGCACTGGCAGTTTTAAAACCACCAAACAAGATTACCCACCCCTGCGAGGTGAAGGCAATGCTGAGGGTTTCAGAGAACTTCTCTGGCTCCTGTTTTCCTGGGAGAGCACTCCCTGGATGAAGGAGTTTGAACTATCTGAGATGTGATTGCCATGAAATGGATCAGAGGAATAAGGAGAAGCAGTGCAGAGCAGTATCAAAAATACCTGGGATTCACAACAAGCTTTAATTTTAGTGTTTGTTTTGTTCCCAACCCAGAGGCTGCTGGGGGGACAGAGAGATTAAAAAGGTCGAATTATCCAAGAAGCACCCTGTGTTAGAAGGGATAAAAATACAGAGAGGTGTGGAAGAAAATGATGGTGTCAATTATGGAAAAAACCCCACAATGACTGGATGATGACCAGCCTTGGCCTTTCTGGTGATCCTTGAGCCCTTCTAGCAGCACCAGGAAGGATTGAGCCCCTTGCTCTTGCCAGCCTGGTAGAGATGATCATTCCTAGTGAATAAAAACAGTAAATATTTCATTTATTGGTGTCAACTGCCTGTATCCCATTCCATTCCTGAGGCACAAAGCAGACCAGGATCCCCTTTCTTTTTGGTCTTCTCCCACATTTCCTTCAGCAACAGCAAAACATTTTGATTCACTGGGCCAACATTTGCCTGATTTGTTTAAATATTTATAGACTCGAGTAGCAAATATTAGTGGCAATCTACGAGCATCGTGGGAAGTGTGTCCCCCCATGTGCTGGGGCTCAGCTGGGCTCTGTAATCCACTGTATTTTGTATGAGTGCAGCAGGTAATGTGCTCACAGCGATTATTATAATGATTTGCCATAAACTGTGACCTTGTGACACCATGAAAGAAAAAATGATTAATTTATGGCTATTGGTAAATATTACCCCGGTGTCAGCAGTGTTACCGGGATGGGAGCGTCCGTCCTGGAGCGGGCACAATGGGCAATGCCACCCCATCCCTGCCCCCAGCAGGGTCTGGGCTGTGCCTGCCAGCAGCAGCTCCGGGACAGCCCTGCTGCCGTCACCGATCCCGGACCTCTCCACGAGGGACAGCAGCTTTTTCCTTCACGTCCCTTCTGCTTAGAACAGCCTCCTGCCTCCGGAGCTGAATGATATTATTTAGCTCAGCGAAACGGAGGCAGTCGAGCCAGCGAGTGCTAATGGAACAGCTCCAAGGCGCTGCCAACTCCATTCCAGCTTTCCTGAAATCTCCCTGACTGGGGTAGAGGCTGTTCTCCCAGTCTGAGGGTGTGGCTGTGATTACTGCTAAGGCATTTATCCCTGTGGTTATGCTTGTATCCCATCCGTGCGGTTAGTGTGCCATGCCCGTGCATTAAACAGCTTTCCGGGGCACTGCTCATCACCCTGGTGTCTGGCTGCCACTGCACAGGCTGGCACACAGGCCAATTTCCTTATGCCACTGAATCCTGGTGGCATTCTGGGTGCATGCTGGGTGTGTGCTGGACGTGTACTGGGTGTGCTGGAGGCATGTTGGATACATAATGTGTGCTGGATACGTGCTGGACACATGCTGGATGCATGCGGAATGCATGCGGGATATGTGCTGGATGTGTGCTTGGGTGCATGCTAGATATATGTTGGATACACGTTGGATGTGTGTGGGGGGTGTGGGATGCATGTGGGATGCATGTGGGATGTGTGTGGGATGTGTGTGGGATGTGTCTGCAGCCCTCATGCACACACCTGTACACAGGTAGGAGCACACACATGGACGGGGAGCAGCAGTGCTGGGACTGTCCCTGTGTCCTGTTGGGGTGACACGGGGCTGTGCTGCACCTCAAGGCCTTTTCCTGCCAGTTTTTTTGGGGTGCTCCTGCAGCGCTGTGCCCAGGTGGGCGGGCGCTGTGTCGCCGGGAGCGCCGTCTGGGGCGCGGGGAGCAGCAGCCGCCCCACTCCCTTTGTCTCCCTTCCCCTTGAGTGGGGCATTTCACATCCCTATTGACAACGTGTTGGGGACATTCCGACATCGAAGTGACAGTGGCATTTCCGTGACCTGAAAGCGGAGCCGGGGCCGTGCGGGCTTTGAAGAGATTCGCTGTCCAGAATCATGAGCTCGACTTCGTCGGGCTGTTAAAGCGCCGTGATGGGAACAGCAAGTGACAAAGTGTTTCTGCAGAGCGCGATCCGGCCTGGCAGGACTCATCTCCTCCATCCCTTGGAATTTGCAATGTTCATTAGGAGTTGGGAAAAAATGTGCTTCTTTCTGAATGATGCCAATTGTGAAAGGGACCCGTTCTCACGCGTGTGCCCCGGGGCGCTCCGGGGGTGGAGGGGAGCAATTAATCCCCTTGCAGCCCCTTACTGGGTGTGTTCATTAGCGCCGTGCTGGCGGTGCCAGGGGAGGGCGGGCTGGCGTGTGCCCCCTGCACCTCGTTCTCTGCCTCCCGAGGGAAAGGTCTGCGACCACTGTGGTGGGCACGGGGGAGCCCCCTGTTCGTGGGGCTCCTGGCAGAGGCTGGTCAGGGGATGGTCACCTGTGTGTGTGGCAGCAGCTGTGCCCTGGCAGCCCCAGGGCTGGTGGCAGGCAGAGAATCCCGAGCCCCCAAACTTGGCTTGGTTATGGCACCGTGACACACCACACCATGTCACTCTAGGGGGTCGTCACACCACTCCGTGGGGCACCATGACACTCCACAGGGCACCACTCCATGCCTTGGGGGGCCATGTCATGCCACACAATATGACTCCACGCTGCAGCCTGCTCAAAGCACGAGGACATTGCTTCTGCAGAGTTTTGTCACCCCTGGTCCCAAGTGTCCCCACATCCCCTGCCCGTGCTCCCTCCCCAGTCCATTGGCAGAGCTGGTAATCACAGGGCCCCGTGTCCTGCTCCAGCCAAGGGTGACACTGGTACCTGGCTGGCCCTGTGGAATGGCCCTGTGGAGGAGCTGGTGAAGAGATTCAGGATGTTTCCCAATCTCCAGGGCTTCCTTCCCCTCTTTTTTCTGAGTTTGAAGGTACATCAGCCTGTGGTTACCGGGGACTTTGAAGGCCGTAGTGACACCTGAAGGTCCCGCAGCGATGCTGCCAGCAGTGTTTGATGGGACAGAACAAGCTGGAGGGTGTTTGCAGGGCAGCAACCTCCATGTCCCAATCCTGCCCCGCTGGTGGAGCTCTGAGCCTGGGAGCACAGCTGGGAGTGGAGAGGGAAGTGCTGGCCAGGAGCTCAGGAGCTGTCTGGAGCCTCTGGGAGATGCTGTATAAACATCCACAGCCCGGGCCCATCTGTCAGGACTCAGTGTAAACACCCCTGGGCAGGAGCAAAGAGCCCCTTTTCTGGGAGCATGGCACTGGGGGATGGCAACTCATCTGGGCTCTTCCCCTGCTGCCCACGGGACCACAGGAGCCGCCTGCAGACATCCCAATCCTCCTGATGGATCCACCGCTGCAGCACAGCTGGCTGTCCTTGGGATGGCCACAGGGAGCTTAGATATTCACAGAACCATGGAATCACAGGATCTATGCGATTGGAAAAGGCCTCTGAGTTCTTAAAGTCTTACCGTTTCTCCAGCACTGCCAATGCCATGTCCACAGGTTTTTTGAACATTTCCAGGGATGGCTGAGGAGCAGCTGATTAGGACCATTTGGCCTCTTCACCACCCAGCTTCCTCTGTTCCATTAGTTCAGGATTCTTGTGCAAATAAATGTAATTTGGGTTTAATGGAAACGTGCTCCCTTGCTGCCCACTGCCACTGGAGCTGCAGCAAGCACCCAGCCACTTGTGGGGCTGTGCTCAGCATTCCCTCCCACTCCTCCTTCACAAGATGTCTCAGGAACGAGGGCAGGAAAGAGCAAAGGGACCACACTGGGTACAGAGATGGGGACCAGGTGGGCCACTGGGACACTGCCGAGGGCTCTGCAGTACAGCCAGCTTGCGGAATTAATGCCGTAAGGACAAGCACGGGCGGTTTGATGGGGGAATTATAATTGTCTCCTTGACTTATCTCAAGATTTCCAAGACTCTGTCCTGATTTGGTAAAAATAAGCCCATTGATACAGATTGGGAGAGGGTTTGTGCTGAGCATGAGGCACATGTACAACCCATCACGGGGCCCAGAGCCGGCACAGGCAGCTCCCTGCCTCTGCCTGGAACCTCTCGGCGGGTGGCCACCAGGGAAAGGGTTAATTTAACCAGTTCTCATGGGGTTTTGGAAAGTTCCTTTTTTCCAGGAGGCTGCCTGACATGCACTGACAGGGCCCTTTGAGTGGCGCACAAAGACAGTGCTCCACTGCCCTCTCCAGCGCTCCCACCCGCGCCAGCGAGCAGCTATAATCTCACTAGCAGGGGCTTTCACTGCTGTCACTTCGAGCCTCCTTCTCCATGTGAGTGCCTTAGATCTCCAACAACGCAAAAAAGCTAATGAACGAGTAATAAACAAGTGTAGCCAAGCAGAAAGGCTGCACGCAGGAACATCTGAGCCAGCCTGGCTGCTGGGCCAGGCTCAGAGACACCAGGGCCAAACAGACCTGTAATTAAAAAAGTCTAATCGTCCTTGGTATCCACAGATAAAGTGAGGGAGGGTGCATGTAGAGGTGACAGAGAGGGAAAGTCGTGGATGAAACAGAAATGGAAGAAGAGAAAGAGCAGGGAGAAGGGAGGGTGGTGGGAGACTGCACGAGGCAGGTTCCTGGAGGACCCATCCCTGCCAGGTTTGCTCCCCTCCCTCCTCATGAGTGAATGAGAAGAGCTGGAGGAGCATCCTCCTTGCTGAGCTGAAGTGTTCCAGAGGGTGTGTGCAGTGATCCCACTTTCTGCAATCCAGAGAGCCAGGATCCCACTGGGAGCTCCAGGCTGGCCCTGCCATGGAGCAGAGTTCCCTGGTTCATCCCTTCTTTCCCTGCTACCTCCCCATCCTGAGGGTATTCCAGGCTGGCTCTACCACGGGGCACAGCTCCCTGGCCTATCTCTTCCCTCTGCCACCTCCCCATCCCGAGGGAAGCCTGTCCTGTGGGTGCCACCACATCCACACAGCCCACGGGCAGCAGGGATCTGGTTCTCTGGGCTCTGGCTCCTTGTCCTGCTGAGCAGATTGCCACTGGGGACCAGTGCTGCTGGTGGCACAAGGTGCCACTGCAACCATTCATATTTTTCCCTGTGTCATTAAAAAGAAAGGGAAGAAATGTTGCTTTTTTGGTAAAAATAAATAAGGAAAAGAAAAGCCAAAGCCCGTTAAAGTCATAAGTGTTAATCTCTTCCTCATCAGAGCCTTTGGGGGCCAAGGAGTAGCACAGACCTCGGGGTTAACCTTCTGTCACTCAGCCGGGCTCTGTTCCTCAGCTGTCCCCAAAATGGCCATTTGTTTGGCAGAGAAGGGACAGCTGGGGCCGTGCAGCCTCCACCAGCCCCCCTGAGCTCCGGGTATCGAGCTGCACCCCAAAGCAGTGTGAGGAAATCTGGTATACTCTAGAAATGATGGATTAATGTTACTTAAGATTGCAGCTCCAACCACTGGAAGTTACCACATCATTTTCCTTTGTGCCAATATTAAAACTCCTGGCCACAGCAGTGTGACAGACCACGTGAAACTCTGGGAAATGTTATGAGGAATGACAACCTCGCACCTTGGGATGGAGTCACAGGTCAGCATTTTTTCCTCCTAATTTCCAGAGTTTAAAGAAAATAATCACAGCCCTCTTCTTCCCTCTGGTCAAAAGTCATAAGAGCAGTAAATTAACAGCATCAAAGATAGGGGAAAAAACCCAGCCCTACATAAAAGCAAGTGGTCAATTTGGAGCCCTGGGAGGAGAGCCCAGGGTTGATCCAGCGGGACCCAGTGCCTGAAATGTCTCCGTTATTGCTTTGAAGAAAATCACTGAAGTCAATGGACTCACTTAACTGTTGGAATTGAGATGTGTGATTAAGCCCTTTGCTGAAGGGAGGCCTTGAAAGTTAAATTGTCTTGTAACCACAGCAGTGAAACAGTCTCGGGGATGGGGAATATTCTCTGCCCCATTCCAGAGAGCCCCGCTCTGGGTTTTTGGGGGCAGCCTGAGGAGAGCTTTGCCCTCCAGCTCCAGTCCCCCTGAGCCCACAGCCTTTTGCTGCCCACACCAGGGAGATGCCATCCCTTCTCACCTCTTTTCCCATTTCTTCCCTAATTGACAACTTTTAGAACCCCACATTATCATCATCAGGAGTAATGTTAGGATGTATTCTTTCACCTGGAAATACTGCCTCTCCTTCCTGGCAGTGTCCTGCACATCTGTCCAACAGCTTCCAGAGGGGAGAGGAGACAATCCGAGAGGTGCAGTGGCTGTTTACAGCGTGGGTTAATAAACTCAGCTCAGTGAAGGAACAGGAGCTCGTCCTGCAAGCTCCCTTATTTGAACCTGGAAACATCTATCAGAGTCTCAAACAAAAGGAGACAAAGAGTATATTGCATTTGGTATTTCTTCTCCAGATTGATTTATCACTGTCACACCTGCTCTTTCCTTCCCTCTGCATTCCTGTCTCCTGGTAATGCTGTAATATCTTTTATTACAGGACATTATATAATGCAGTCTATCGCTGTGAATATTGTTATTCTGAGACCAGACTTCTTTATTCAAACCCAATTCTGCAATCAGTGGAATCTCCTGCTCTGGCTTTGAGGCAGAGCCCTGCAGAGATATCTGCATTTTGTCCATGAAGGAAAAGGAAAAGCCTCATGGTTTAAGAGGTCCTAATCTGAGGATTAGTCCAGCCAAGATGCCTTACAAGCTCTGCAGGTGCCCCCAAAAAGGAACAGGAAATGGCAATGTTTCTACTGAAAGTGGATTTGTACATGGGTTCTGGAATTTTTGACGTTTTTTACCTTCTGTCTGTGATGGTTTGTGGTCATGGGTACCCCAGGACAGTCCCTGTGGCCGCAGTGGCTGCAGGAGCTGGTGACCCTCTGGGAATGCATCGCGCTGGTGGGAGAAGAGTCAGATGCTGTGGCTGTGATGGGCACAATTGTGGGCACATAAAGCTGCCCCTTTATCCCCAGGTTCTGCTCAGGGTATATTTAGCCCAAAATTAGACACTCCAGCCTTTCAATTTACAGAGTAAAAATAGTCTAGGTGACATTTCCTTGAAGTACTGACACACTGAGCAATGCGTCCGTCTGCAACCAAGACTGAAGAGAGGAAAGCTCGCTGTGCCATGCTCCAGTAAACCACTGACATCCTGTTAATGCCACTATTCCAAGACGGAGCTGTGAGAAGTCAGGCAGGATGTCACTCAGGGTCCTCACCGAACATCCCACTCTATCGTCAGCACCTCACTGCACAGCCCTGCGACTTGGGGCTGGTCACCTTGCCAACAGGAGCTAAAAAGACATTCCTGAGGAGAAAAACAAGCCCAAAAGGCACGAGTAATAAACATGAGGAGGTCCCTTTGCCCTGTTCCTGGTGTTTGGGTATTTATAGTCCCAGTCTGACCAACTGACTTCCAAGCATTGCAGGTTTTGAACATCGTCACGGGGGGATGGCTTCAAAATGACAAAAAGAAGATTTAGATGAGATGTTGGGAAGAAATTCCTCCCTGTGAAGGTGGTGAGGCCCTGGCACAGGTTGCCCAGAGAAGCTGTGGCTGTCTCATCCCTGGAAGTGTCCAAGGCCAGGTTGGATGGGGCTTGGAACAACCTGGTCTAGTGGAAGGTGTCCCTGCCCATGGCAGGGGGTGGAATGAGATGAGATTTAAGGTCCCTCCGAACCCAAACTGTTCTGGGATTCTGTGGTTTACTTTTCTTCTTTAAACTGGAACACCCCGGACTGATACTTGTGAATCCTTGTGGCCTGACTTCCTGGGAAAGTGGTGCGTCCCTTGCATACCAGGACAGGAACAGCAAAATTACATGTTGTTCCTATGCTGGAGGCAGCACACAGAGCCCTCCTCTGCTGCCTTGGTTCCAAGAATTGTCTATGGTTCCCCAGAGTCACAGCCACCAAATATCATTCCAGTGGTGGGTATTGGATGCTGAAGCAGTGGATGCACAGGGATAACATATTTTGGGATTCTCTTTGAAGTCTCCATACTCTTCTGAAGTCACCATGGATGGTAACTGGCCAGAAAGGCTGATGCTGAGGAAGGACTGTCCCACCATAATTCATGGCCACGAGGCAAGGTAGTAGCCAAAGATATTAGGAAGTTTCCAGAAGGGATTAGGCATTGGCTTTGAAGGCAGGTCCAAGAGGGGCGATTAAGCAACTCCAGAAGTATAAACCATGGCCTGGCGGAACGTGGGAGGATACACAGGGAATAAAATCACCCTGTACGTGACTTATTTCTTGTGCTCTTCCTTGAGAAAGCCCATCTGGCTGGGGTTGGAGCATCCCGAGCTCCTCACGTGCTTTGTTCAGGGCCTGTATTTTTGTCTAACATCTGAAATATCAACAAAGGGTCTTTGGCGGGGGAAGAGACCACGAGGGCTTTGGCGGGGGGAACAAGGGGCTGGGTGAGCTCTGACAACCCAGGCAGCAACTGGGAGGAGCCAGGGCACCGCTGTGGAGGGGACAGGATGCTCAGGGGGATGAGGATGGACTGGGACATGGAATCAGCAGATCTCCCTGCTCACCATGCCCAGGCTCAGACGCACTGTGGCCACCTCTGCGGTAGCTCCTGGGCACTGCCTGGTCAGATCCCACCAGCTTCCCCAGTTTGGCACTGGGAGGGCTCTGGTGTGCAGCTGTGAGACCGGGGGTTAACATTTCATAGAACTCTGGAGAAGGGGGACCAGAGCAAGAAGGTTCTTGAGTGTCAACAAAGAAATTATCCTGTGTAAATAAACAGAAGATATGGATCATCCATGCTGTTTGTGCAGGGAATTGCTGGAATGCCGGCTCACTGTGGTGCTCCCTGATGCTGCTGGGGGCCGTGCTGGTTTTCCACAGGGGGCTGGCTCCAGCCCGTCCCACTGTTTGCCTTGGGCTCGGGGAAGGATCTGCCTCCAGGTCACATTCCCAGGCTGCTCTGTGTGCGCTGGCCACGTGCTGAGGCAGCTGGGGAGGGTTCAGTCCTCATGCTGTGCACATATACATGGGCATCTTCTGCTCTGAGGTGAACAGCACAACACAGACCTCCAGCATCCCTGCTTCCCTGCCTCCTGCCTTCAGCCTTCCTTACATCCCTTTTCTAGGAATAAAGGCGTAGATCAGGGTGAGATCTATCCAGGATGCACAAAGACATGCAAGAGATAGAGAGCTAAATACAAATGTAATCTGCATCCTCCCCAAGCAGAGGATCTCCAAGCACTTCTCAGGCAGTCGTTCATCATGCCGTCTCAGGAGAGGGTTGGTGGTGGCACCCAAAGCTTTGTCAGAGGACACATCCCAGAGGGCACATCAGACCTGGAGCTCAGGGAAGTCCAGCCTTTCCATTTGAGGAGGCTTTTGCAATGCTGGGATGCCCGTGTGGTTTGGGAATGCTGAATCTTTGTGTCTCACGCCAGGGAAATCCCATTCCATGACAATCCCACTTTGTGACAATCCATGCCATGACAATCCCATGCCATGATGCCCCCGCCTTTCTCTCAGTCATCCTGTTCCTGGTTCACCCACCTTCTCTGCTTCAGGCAGAAGGTGTTTCACCTGTGCAGCCCAGCTCCAGGCTTCCCAGCAAGGAAAACTTCTCTCTGCACATATTCCTCTACCCCTTCACAACCACTTGGTACTGAGCAGGATGGAGCATCTGTCCTGGATCCAGGGCTGGATTCCAGCCTGGTTTAGGCTTCACACTGGAACCTGCAGCCAGAGCTGAGCTGTGTCAGGTGGCAGGGGGGCATGTATCACCAGGTCCATCACTGTCTGCAGCTGGGGAGTGTTTTACAGGGCACAGAATGTTTTAAGGGGCACAGAGGTGTTTTAAGGGATACACAGCATCTGGACCCCAGTTCTGGTGTGGGACACCCAGACCAGCAGCACACATGTCCCCAGAGACTCCTGTGCATGTACATGGGCTGACACAGCCCAGCACAAGCGTGTCTGCCCTGGGAAAGCAAATCTTCCAGGTCCTCAGCTTAAATATCCTCTGGGTTAATATCTAGAAACTCCACATTTTTGGGACCCCAAAAACACACATACACCTGCACATGTGGCAAATGACAGGCGAGCAAACACCAGTCCGTGCTCAGCTGGCAGGGCCAGCGAGGCACAGGGCAGAGCCGTGGAACTGCAGAGGAGCAGGAAAGCAGCCCCAGCTCATTTGTTTTTCGTGACATCATGGCCTCCTCTGGCTTTTTTCACAGTTTTCCTCTGTTGTATTTAATAGACTTAATGGATCACACAGCACTATAACAACAACAGAGTTTCAATGTTTTTATTAAAGCCATCTACAAAAATCCCTCTGTGCTTGAGCTTTCCTGCAGGGTGACTCTGCTGAGATGCTGTTTCCATTAAGGACAATTGCAGAGAATAAAGAAGGAATGAACAAACAAATGGAAAAAGGGAAGGGGAGGGAGCTGTGGAGCAGAGTGAGCTGCTGCTGGAAAGCGGGTGATGCTGGCTGTGTCCCCCTGCCCGTGTTTGACTGAGGCTCCTGCCACCAGCCGGGCAGGGGGGGCAGCACCAGGGCCTCCTGGCAGAGCCAAAGGGGTTTGGTGAGTGGTGATGGCAGCACTGCTGCCTTGGCCTCCCTGAGAGACCACAGAGGGGAAATGCCAGTTTCACACTTGTCAGGTGTGAGTTATTCACTGTCTCCATTAGGGCCGTGAGCAACGCAGAGGGAAGGAGCTCTCCCTGCATGGGGTGATGGATGTCACCACCCAGCCACTGCTGGGTTACCGGGGATTAAACATTTCTATCTGCAGGGCTGCGAAGCGTGGACAGGGTTGCTGAGCTGCTGTGCTGGAGCCACCAGAAATAGAGGAGCCATGGGCTTTGGTTGGCAGGTTGGGGTTACATCCCTTTGCTCATGTGCTGGGGTGAAGCATGTGCACCAGGCAAAGCATCTCTCCATCCCTGGTCATGCAGCATCCATGTGGGACCTGATACTGCTTCAGCATGGTGGGGGGACAGCAGAAGGGAATATCACAGCCATCAGAGACCCTCTTCTCTACACTGTGACATGAAACACCATCAGGGAGATCTAGCAGGCCAGGAACAGGGGAGACGTCCAGCCCTAGACCCAGAATCCCAGTGTGCAGCTGGACTCGGGAGTAGCTGGAAGAGACTCTGAGCCTGTGCAGTCCTGGTGCTGTTGGACCAGCATCTTCATTACTGAGCTGGAAGCAGCCAGGTTTGTCCAGCACATCCCAGCCCAATCTGCTGCTGATGCCTGAGCTGATCCCACTGCCTGGCCCAGATGATGCTCTGAGGGTGAGTGGTGCATGAGCTGTGGTCGCAGCGAGGTGTGTGAGGCACCTTGTGCTCACCCTCCGCCTGGCAGGGACAACATCCTCCTCCATCTGCCAAAAGACTCTCAGCTTTTCTCCTGCTGCTTTGGTCCTTTTGCTTTCCCAAAACTGGTAGTTGGGCATTTCATTTTGTGGATGCTCAGAGTTTAAAAATGTCTGGAGAAGCTCTTCTGTTTCTGCAGGACCCTGGCACTGTCCTCTGGCCTCAGCTGTCATCAGCCCCCTGCCCACTGTCCCAGCCCAGACACAGTGCTCTCCTGCCCCATGGGGTGGGGAAAATGAGGGACAGCCTGGAATTCCTTTGAAGAAGAGATGTCATTTTTTAACCGGAGTTTTGAACCTGCTTCTCAAATCCCAGGGAACCTGACCCGGCCAATCCCATCAGTCAGCACCCACAGCTCCAGCTCTGAAGTTTACTCGTCCATCCGTGCCACCATCCCAAGAAGCATGATGATGGATGAAGTCTGTCAGTCCTGCAGGTATTTTGGTTGTGAGAGCAGCCTGGTCGCCCAGGGTCCACCACAGAACATCAGATGTTGGGGTCTCTGTGTGGCGGGAAGGAAACCACACAAACACCATGGGTAGGTTGTTGCTTGATGAGCTGGTCACTCCTTTACTACAAAGCTGTTGAAGACACCTGGCACATGAGCAGGAGCAGCTTCTCTCTGTGCCACCCCAGGTGGCCAAAGGAAGATTTCTGAAGCCCAGCCTTGAAGCACGTGCTCTAGGCTGGTGTCTGGCTTTTTATTTTCCCAAAGACTCTCTTTCTGTGTCACTACTATGTGTCTGTGCTCCTTTGTGTGTGCCCTCAGACACCAAGTAGTTCTCATCCAGGGTTTGACAGACACGGGCAGAGCTCTCTGATTTATGCCACTCTGACACTTGTTTGGCTGCACCACCTGGAGAAGCCCCTTGTACCTGCCCTGCCAGAGCAGTTCACTCAGACCTAAATCAAAAGAGGCTGCTTTCGCCTCCCCTTTCCTCCAGCAGATCCCAAAGCATTCCCATTTGTCCGTAGCCAGCCCGCTGTTCCCCGTAATGCGCTAAGCTCCCTGACATGATGTTTAGCACATGTTCCTTGCTCTACCCCCCCCCGCTCAAAGGCAGCCTTATAGTTTGCAAATGGGATGAAACCACCGTGTGGCCCCGCGCCTTGGCTGCGCTCCCGCCCCACGGCTGCCAGAACCTTCGCCGCACCTTCCAAGTCATTATGTGTATTCAAAAGCCTGCCAGAAGGGCTGGAAGGATAAAAGAAAGAAGAAAAAAAAAAGGCAGCACAAAAAACCTCCTAATGCACGTGAAGGAGCGGCAGAGTAAGCGAGGCATGTCCTCCATGGAGCACTGCCCGCTGCTCACCGTGCACAGCCTGCTCGAGGTGGGTCTCCTCCTATGTTGGCCTTCTGGGGAGCAAAAGACGTGCTTGCTCGGGGAGGAGAGCTCCATCCCCCGTGGGTTTGCCTGGGACGGCTGCCACCATCAACAAACTCAAATCAGTGCTGAGAAGCTCAGAGGGATGTGTCGGGACAGGATGGGAAATGTGGAGATGTGGGCTCAGCCCCTGCGAGGCACCGGGACCTGTTTCATGGGGATCAGAAAGCGCCTCAGAAGAGCTGATGAGTGCGGATACAAAGAGCTGTGGTTGCCTGTGTAAACAGGGAACCGCAGCCAGGAGAGGATCAAAGCCGGGATATTCGCCCAAGCCGCAGCCCCGGCGCTCGGCTGCCGGAGAGCACCGTGCCTGCCCCGCGCTGTCGGCAGCGCTCGGGGCACCTCCCGAGGGACGGCGGGCACGGACGGGGCCCATCGCCCTCGCGGCTCCTCCCGTGGTTGCTGGGGTGGCAGCGGTGCCGGTGCTGCCCCGGGCACCGAGGCAGAGCTGCTCAGGGCACGGAGGTACCGAGGCACCTGCGAGCATCGGCCGCGGGGATCGGCGGTGAGGCGGGAGGAGGTGAGAGGGGCTGCGAGGAGATCGGCAGACGGAGCATCCACGCTTCTGCCCATGTAACCAGCCCTCCGGAACGCCTGCTCGGTGTTTTCCCGACTCCCACCGTCAGGCGAGGCTGTGTGTTCACCGGGGAGATTCCCTCCCCCTCTCACAGCCAAGGGAACGGGGAGTATCTCTGCCCATATTGGCACCTCCCTCCCCTTTTGTTTCTTTTCTCCATCCTTTGCAGTTCTGGCTGGGCTGGATGTGGCATTTCGGGAAGCAGTCCTCCGGGAAGCAGCACCGCACATTGTGCAGGGAAACTGCTTTCCAGCCTGGGCTGCCCTGCTGAAATCCGGGGTGGTGTTTGCTGGCATTGCCCGTGGCTGTGGGTCATCGGCTCCTGGAGCTGTCCCGATGCTCCTGCCCCAGCTGCTGAATGCCAGTGGCTCCCAGCCACCCCTTGCTGGAGGTCTTGGACTTCTCCCAGTCACCTGGAGCTGTTTGCCATGTTCCTGCAGAAGACCTACATTTTAATGCCAACTGAGCAGCTGTATAAATGTTTCATGACATTTCAGAGACAGAATGGATCGTGCTGCTCAAACCTCCTCTCTCTGAGTGGATTCAAATCATACCTTTTCAGCTCCAGGGAACTTTGTTTGCTTTAAAAGGTTTATGATAATCTCCAGCAGAGGCCATCAGACAGCCAGCCTGCCTCAGTCCTCCCATCCCAGGACATCCTGCAGCCAGGGCTCCCTTTGTCACTGCAGGGTGGCCTCCACCATGCCTACACTCCTCTGCATTCAGAGCTTCCTGGGGGCTTCAACCTCTTCCCAGTCCTGGAGCAGCTCTACTAGTTATTAACAGCCCTTTCTCAATGCACACAAGTCTCCACAGTGTGTGCCTGGCCCACGGGCTCTGGACTACCCAAAGAAGAAAACCAAAACACATCATTAAATTTATTAATTGGCACAAACTGCAAAACTGGCAAGTCAATAGAGCTCAGTATGTCAACTGGAAAAATTAACTTTAGAAGTTTTCTGCAGCAAAAAGAATGGTTTGAGTTCTAGAAATGATCACATGGGCCCAGTACACCCAGGAGAACCAGCCACAATGATCCCTGGGCAAGAGGGATGTACCACAGAACTGGTACAGGTGCCCAGAGAAGCTGTGGCTGCCCCATCCCTGGAAGTGTCCAAGGCCAGGCTGGACGGGGCTTGGAGCAACCTGGGCTGGTGGAGGGTGTTCCTGCCCATGGCAGGGGGGTGGGACTGGATGATCTTCAAGATCCCTTCCAACCCAAACCATTCTGTGATTCCATGATTCCAGGGTAAGAGTGTTCTCATTGTAGCAAAACCGCTGCTGTCACCACCGGCTCCTCAGCTGGGAAAGCAAAGTAAATATTTCGGCATTTAACAGCCCTTTTTCTGTGCTTCAGAGCTTGAGGGGAGAATACATTTTCATAATTGCACTTCATAACATGAGGTTCTCTCTTACATACGGTCTGGGCTAAAAGGCAAATTCCCTTCCTGCCCTGTCCCACACAATAATTTCCAATTAGTGAGAAATCTCCCTCCACCACTGGCCTCTGCTTGTTTAAAAACAAACAGTGCCTCACTGCTGATAAGGATTTAAAAACCAACTAAACAGTGGTTGCATTTTGCATGAGAACTACAGATTAAGTGCACTACGTGCATTCATGAAAGAGGCACAGATTGATCAGAATTTCCTTCCAGATCTGTGCAGACACGAGAACTGATGTGGCTGGATGACGAGGCCGCTGAAGTCAGCGTGGTTTTCTCTCCCTTCTGGCAGACACCAGCTTATTCTTTACCCCAGATCCTCACAGTTCATTTTTTAAACCTCTTGAACAACTTATCTTTCAGTATCTCTCTTTGGAGACTCCCATTCGTCATGGCTATTTGTGGGCTGCCAGCACCCAGAAAGGATTTTGCAGCGCGAGCTGGTGTTCCGGTCTGGTGAATGGCATGAAGGGAATGGCCGGGGCTGGGCTGGCATTTATCATCTGCGCAGAGAATTTGCTTAAAAAAACAAAAAGGCAGGGTATGGGTGGGTGAAACCCAGTCAAGAGCCCACACAACATGCCTATAAAATCCTATGAGAAGGGAAGCCCATTCCCTTCTTTTGCCCCAGGCAGGGAAGCAGGGGGGTTGCTCCAAGCTGGACGTTGCAGGGACAGTGGCTGGTCTGTAAACACACCCACAGGGAGCCCTGAGTGAGAGGCTTCTGCAGCGACGTGGGAATGGTGCAGGAGAGGTGCTAGAAAGGATAAATCATCTCTTACTGGGGATGTGCATCACATAGGTCTGAATCCTGCTGGGAAATCCAGGCCTAGGACTGTGCTGGAATAGAGGGAGTGGGAAAGAGGCATTCAGAGTCAGAATGATGGTGGAAGCTGAAGCCCTGGGCAGTTCCCCAGCTGTCTCATGGTCTCTAGTCATTCCCTGACAGAAGCATTAAGGCCTTTGGTGTTTGGGGATATTTTCCCTCCCCCTGCTTCAATAGAGTAGGGGAACAAGGTTTTTATATCATTTTCCCAACACCATTTTACTGAAAACTGGCCTTTCTGCAGGAAGAAATTATTGCCAGTTAAATTTTCCTTGGAAGAAAGAAAAAACCCTTTTCAGTATCTTGGCCTAAATGGAGGATTCTGACTTTTTTTTTTTAATTATTTTTAATATATGTATACTGCTTGATGGCTCTTAACTTCAAAATATTTGCCAAACTCAGTTAAAAATGGGGTAGGAAGCAAAGCTCACGGGGTCGCCATCTGTCCATCACCAGAGTCACAGGATGAGCCTCTGGGTGCTGTGGCTGGGACAAGGAAGGTTTATCAGTGCACAGGAGGTGGTTTAGTCTCGTGCTTAAGAACGACGGTGTTCACCCGGATTTTCCATCACAGACCTACTCCATAGCGTGAGCAGCATCACCTCAGCCCTGTATTCCACCCAAACTCATCTCTGCATCCACGGCTGGGACTGTTCCTGGTGCTCAACCACCCAGCCCAGGTTGGCTGCTCCGTGTCTGAGAGCAGGTGTTAGGATTCACAGCACATCCATGGGAATGAAGAGCCTTCTCCCATCGGGTCTGGAGCGTGTGTCATCACTCGCAGCAGAGTTATCTCCTCCTCTGGGGTGGGCAGGGGAAGCAGTGTCCAGAGCCAGGGCTGCTCCAAACAGCTGATGGCAATCAGAGCATGAGGCACAGCGGGGGAGGATGGGAGGGGAGAGCCCCAATCCAAGCCAGAATATCCAGCCTGGAGGAAAAAAAGGCAAAACCCACAAAGCTGAAAGGCAGAGTGCAGAAAAAGAGAGTTACCAGGAGATTTTGAAATACAAAGCCAGAGCCAGCCCAAAAGGAATGTACACAGAATGCATGAAAATTTCTTCTCCTACTCTGACAAAGAGCATTTTCCACAGCCTGAGCCCCAGCACTCATGCTTGTGCCTTCCCTCTCTTGTGGCCGGGGGGAGGAGGCCGAGGGCAGGGCTGCAGGCATGCCAGCTATTGATGTCTTCTCCAAAGGCGCCACGAGCTTTCTTCACTGCTGAAAACCCGAATCAGATTTCAGAGGTTCACCCAGTGCATCCTCAGTCAAAGGGAAAACAAAACGGGAGCCCCCGGGGGGACCCGACGTGCAGCCTCAGCCCCCACAGAGCGGCACCTCCCCGTGCTCACTGGAGACGTTCCCGGGGTGCTCACAGCAAGGGTTGGTCCCAGAGGCAACCGGGGTTCACCCCCCCGGGGACTGAGCTGGTGCGTGTGGCAGGGATGGGTGAAATCCCCACAGCCACAGCCCAGGGAAGGTGATAGCCAGAGGTGTCGCTTCTGTCCAAAGAGTAAAACCTGCCCTCTGAGCCCAGAGCGAACACCAGGCACCTCATGCCCAGTGAGAACACCAAAACTCCTCATTCCTACCCATTTCTCCACTTCTGAGGGCACCTGGCCGTCTGTGCAATGATTGGTGAGGTACAGGAGTAAACCATGCTTGTTAAAGGCTCTTCTGCAGCTGGTTATTCCCTGAGCTATCCTTGTATTCTAGACGGGAAGTAATTCTGTCCTTACGGCAGGAAAGAGGGAGATTTCTCGGCTATTCACTGGTTTAATTTCTCGTGGGACCAGTCCTGGTGCTGTGCCAGGGACAGCAAGAGCCGCTTCCCCCTGTGAGTGCAGCTTGTGCCTCCTCAAATCCCCGGACAGGTTGTTTCCAGTGTTCATTGGATCCTCCAACTGGGAAATTTTACCATCAAAGTTTGAGGTTACAGAGAAAAAGACATCCTGGAGATTTTGGGCTTGGAAACTGAGTGATTTGTAGCCGAGGAACATCTCCCTGTATGATTTGGGGGTGCCACGGTTCACCCAGCTCTGCTTGGGCACCCCAAAAGCATTTCCCAGTTGGGCTCAGGGTGAGCCAGTGCCAGTGAGCAAATTTTAGGAAAGTGAGGTTGTTAATTATAGATTGCTGCTGCAAAACTTTGGGATGTGGGAACTCCAGCATGCCCTGATGGTTTATCAGGGTGAGCTCTCTGGGCACTGCACCATCCCTAAACCAACCAGCTGTTTTCTCCTGCTTGGTTGCTCCCTGTCCCTGTGCCTGTGCCATGGTCCCATCTGGCTTCTCTGCTCCCCACTGTGGTGCTTTCACTCCCCACCTCACATCTGTAAAGGAAAACCAAACCTCACCATCCCAGGCAGGCCATAACCCTGTATGACATTTCATTCTAAGCAGCATTATGAGTTGATAACAATTCTAATCCATCTCCTTGGTGCTGAACTTCCAGCATCTCCTTCCCTTAAAATTCCCTGAAGGCCACTCACAGGCATGGAACTGATGCCATCTCTCCATTGTCTGACCACAGCAAAAACTTAAAAGCTGTTATGAAACATTTCAGCAAAAAAAGAACATTATTAACAGCAAGATGATAAGACTTGCATGTTTCAAAGGCAGGAGACATGAATGATTCCTTTTGCTAAAGAATTAAGCCCAATGAAAATGCAACATCTCCTTCAGAAGCAAGAGCTCACTCTCAGCCAAAAGGAGGACAGAGAACAGCACATGCTGCAAATCATGCTGAGGGATCAGGAGAATGTAACCCACATCCCTGCACAGAGGGGCTGCACTGCATCCCCTTGATCCTCCCCTCTGGAATCACAGGGAGACCAGCACTGTGGAGGGAACCTGACGGATTTTTGTTTGCCAGAAGACCATTAGTATAAAAGGAAAATCTCCATTAGTAGATGTTATGAATTTCCAAAAGTCAGTCTATTGGCATAGGCTGGGGGGGGCAGTGCTCGTTATTAACGATTATGTTGAGTTACTGCTCCCTCCCTGTGCTTCCTCTGAGATGTGTGTGGGGAGGAGATGCCCAGAGGAACATGGAGCAGGGACTTCTCTTCCCAGGCTGTCCATAGGGCTGGTGGCATTATGCACAGGGCACTGGCCAGAGCTCACGTCCCTGCAGCTGCATTCCCTGTGCCCAGGTGTGGGCAACCACAATCTTCAATGGGCCACCTTGGAGAAGGGGCATGGGTTTGTCTTTTCCTGTCTCAGGGTGATAGTGTGAGAACTTAGAGCCCCTTCCAGTGCCTAAGGGGGCTTCAAGAGAGCTGGAGAGGGACTCTGGACAAGGGTGTGGAGCAACAGGACAAGGGGGAATGGCTTCCCACTGCCAGAGGGCAGAATTAAACAGGATATTGGGAAGGAATCCTTCCTTGTGAAGGTGAGGCCCTGGCACAGGTTGCCCAGAGAAGCTGTGGCTGCCCCATCCCTTGGAAATGTCCAAGGCCAAGTTGGATGGGGCTTGGAGCAACCTAGTCTAGTGTAAGATGTCCCTGCCCATGGCAGCCTTGGAATGGCATGAGCTCTAAGATCCCTAAAAACACAAACCATCCTGTGATTCTGTGATCCTGTGAATGTCATCACGGAGTAGCCACATGGTGTCCAGGGCTTCAGCCCCCTCCCAGCACCCACAGCCTCTGCCTCGAGCTGCATGGAGGCCCTGGAGCAGAGCCTGGATGGGCTGGGTGATGCTGGCAGCTGGGGCAGCCAGGTGAGGCAGGACCACCTGCTCCACATCCTGAGGAACCTGCACAGCACATGCTGAGCTCCTAAGGACAAAACCTGTTGCCTGGGAGCCAGAGTTCCACCTGCAGGCTCTGATGGATGTAAAGTGTTTAAGTGAGAGCACGGCAGCCGCAGCACAACCAGCCAGCCCAGCACTCCTCCATCCACTTCATTGATTTATTCCCTTCTCTCCCATCCCTAATGCTCCGCTCAGCTCGATGTGGCTCAATGCAGCACAAATTAACAGAGCCCACAAAAGCCCTCTGAAGCCATTCCCCTGATTAACAGGTCTGTAGTGCTGAAAGATATCTTCATTTTAATAACCTGGCACTGAATGGATGGCAGCCACGGAGCTGAATGCACGTCATTCCCCAAAGGGAGGAGTGGCACAGATTTTTATGTGCTGTAGGAATTGCCAAAGATCAGGACAAATGACTCAAGAATCAAAAAGGAGAAAGAGGAAAGGTGAGGAGGGATGGACAAAATGCTGCAGGATTTGCTGGGGACTGTGGTGGGCAATGGTGGCCCTTTGCATGACCTGCCAGGGCTCTGTCCATCCCTCTGAGCTGTGCAGGTCTGAGCTCTGCCCTAGGGCTGGCTCAGGGACTTTAGTGGTTGCGGCTCCTTCTGTGTCTCTCTCTGGAGCCAAGGCTTCATTGGCAGACAGCGGGGCAGCGACACACATGCCCCTTAGAATCATTAAACAGGAAGGTTGGAAAAGACCTCCAAGATCACCAAATCCAATCCTTGTGCAGCCCCGGGACATACACAGCTGCTTTTTGCCATATTGTTGGAGTTTTCTTTTCCTTCCTGGCCACGGTGGAATTGCCACTGCTGGAGGGAACACCAAGCCATCACCTGGAACCTGAGGTATCTCCAGGCAGTGGCACCAGTCCTGCCCAAAGGCTCCCAGCTCCCAGCCAGGGTGCTGACCATCAGCTGGACTGCCCAAGTGCCAGGCAGGATGAGAGCAGAGCAAAGGGGGTGCAGCAGGGTGGGACAGTGTCATGTGGCCGATTCTGAAATCCTCACAAAGCTCTATTTTCAGTCTTTCGTCAGGACTGAAAACCCAGGATATGCTGGATTTCATTCAGGGTGAAAACTCTTCCTGCACAGAAGGTCTGGGCATCGTTCAGGGCCTGCAAGCCAGGCTTAAACCACTTAGTGGGCTTCCAAGCACTTGACCCTGGGATTTAGTGGCTTATTTGGCCTGGCTGCACCTCCTGCATCTCTCCAGGAATATGCAGAGGCTGTTCTGTACTCCAGAGGAATGATGAGGTTGGTGAGTGACTCTGCGTCCCAGGTGACCCATGTGCTGGGACTGGGGCAGCCCCACTGGCCACATGTGCTGCTATTCTCGCTCTGCAGCCACATTGTCACCCCAGATAACCCACAGCTGAGGGGACGGGAGGGAAAGCTCCAGAGCCAGATAAAGACAGACGGATTATAAGGTGTTTATGCTTTTGCAAAATTAAAGTCTTGAAGGTGAGACAGGTTTACATTGGCACAGAATTAATGGCTGGATGCAGCACAAGGGGACAGCGAGAGCAGGGAGCAGGGCCATCTATCAGCACGCGCCGATGGCACAGAGGAAGGAGATGCAACATAAATCAGGCCCTGCACAGGAAATAAGCAGGATGGATGACAGGCAGGAGCTGGTGATCTGTTATTCCCACCACGCCAGAAGGTGCAGGGAATGTGGCTGGGTGCTTTCAGGTCTCACTGCAGCACGCACAGGCTGGGTGGCTCTGGGCTGGATGAGCCTGCCCTGCACCGCCAGGTCCCAGGGATGTGCAGCAGAGCAGCTCTGTGCTTACCCACACATCCTGCAGGGATACTCACAGGCTGGGACACCGATCTGAGGCAAAGCAGGACCTGGGGGCTCCACCTCTCTTCTTTGGAGGGGTTGGTGCCAGGTGCCATCCCCACGTCCTTGAAGAACTGAGCCCAAACTGAAGCAGAGGAGGTTTTCCTTCCTTTGGACAGCAGCTGAAGGAGATCGGGGGTCTTTCATCAGTCCTTCTGGCATCTCTGCATCGCTCTCCCTTCCTGCCATGATGTTCCTTGCTCCAGCACTGCTTTGGGAATGTGGGCACTCTCCTGAGGGAGGTGAAACAGAAATAGGCTGCTCCATGGGCTTAGACTCCTCTCCAGCGTGCATTTCCCCAGTTTGAAGACTTCGGGCCCAGTTTCTGTGGTTGTTCGCCAGACCTCCCCAGTAGTCCCTGGTGCTGCTCTGACTTCAAAGGGAAATGAGACCTTACATGTTTAATTGTGGCAAATTTCCTCCCTGTTGTCGGGTCAGTGAGGGGGGATTGATGGGGGCCAAGGCTCAGCCCTCTGGGGACACCCAAACATTTCAACACATGGGGCAACCCTGGAAGGTGGAAAACAGGCGATAGAGAGCTGGAGGTGACTGGAGCTGATCAGGAGCAGCTGAGACACATAAATCTCTCCAACCATCAAGAGCGGCTACCTCTCCCCACCTCTTTATTTATGCTGTGTTTTTTGAATGTAACCTGAAGCAATTAAGCTCTTTCATCAGATGTCCTGCCTTTAATTGACCTCCTGCTTAGCAATATCACTGGGAAAGGAAGGATGTGGGAGGCTCCTGCAGCCTTGCACAGGGCTGAATGTGGTGCAGAGACGCCCTAAGTGAGTCCTGCTGCCCTGGTCCATCTCTGCAGCTCCATCACCTCTGGCAGCAGCCCTTGCCCAGGGGTCACCTCGCAGGAGGGCAGCACAGCTGGTAGGAAGCAGAAGGCATTCCAGGCTGGTAGGGAGGCACCAGTGGAGAGGTGATGACTTGTGATACCAGCGATGCTCCCTGGTGCAGGCAAGGGTCCAGCTCCCACACAGCTTCTCTTAGAATCATAGCATAGTTTGGATTGGAAGGGTCCTTAAAGCCCAACTCATGCCACCCTCCTACCATGGCCTCTGCTAGGCCAGGTTACTCCAAGCCCCATCCAACTTGGCCTTGGACACTTCCAGGGATGGGGCAGCCACAGCTTCTCTGGGCACCCTGTGCCAGGGCCTCACCAGTCTGTTTTAAGACCCTGCTCACACAGGTGGGAGCAGGACACTATCTCCCTTCTTGTGTCCATCAGACACTGTCCCCCCATCTCCCCGCACCTCTCCTGGATGCCTGTCCATGCCATTCCCAGGGAATGAAGAAGGGATTTAGCAGGGAAGGACAAGGGTCTTGATGTGATGCTGTGACAGAGGGAGCTGGAGCCCTCTCCCTGTCAGCCGTAGCCACTCCTGGGAGGAAGGGGAGCACTGCAGCTGAGCAGAGCTCCTGCCATGCTCGACCCTCCCCCCGTGCTGAAGCACAGTGACAGATTGTCCGTGGCCCAGCAAAGCTGTGAGATGGGGGTTTGTTTGGACAGTTTTAGGGTCACTTCCAGGCTCCTGGAGATTCAGCTGCTGTCAGCAACTGGTGATGCAGCCCCACAGGGACCTGGCCTCTGCTCCTGGAGGTCCTACCCCAGGGGCCTCCCTCCTGGTCTGGGGAGGAATTTCTGATGGGTTTCCCCCCATCAGTGCACCCTGGCCCCAAAGGTTTCCTGCTGACAGTGCTGGGATGCAGCTGGTCCAAGCAGCCATCCCTGGTTCTCAGGCCTGCCATGCCAAAACGGGGGAGACAACCCAGCCCCAGTAGGATTTGGCATTACTCTGAAGAATTTTGGGTCCCACAGGATCACTGCCAGCCATCACACAGGCAGGGAGCCTCACTCCTGAGCAGTCACGCCATGCCCTGGGCAAGACACGGTGCCATTGCCGTGCCAGCGTGGTGGGAAGGGGATGGGGGTGCCGGGGGCTGAGCTCTGCAGGCAAAGCCTCCCCCGCCCTTGTGTGAGCGTTCAGCCTGAGCTGCAGCCCCTGCTGCGAGGCTGAAGCCCACGAACATTAACCCTCCGGCTATAAAACATGACTCGGTGTTTAACAGCCACACGGCGAACCACAGCGGTCCTAAAAACTGCGCTGAAATTCCCAAGCCAAGAACTGCGACTGGAATTAATTAGTCCTTCCTCTGACAACTTTTTTTGGTGCCACCAGGTGGTAACAATGTGCAGGAGCCCGGTGTCCCCTAACGCCACCCGGTCCTGGACAACTGCTCTTAGGCACTGGTGGCTGGGAAAGAAATCCCTCCGTGTTTGGACACCCCTCTGCAGGGAGTAGCGGCAGAGCATGACTACCCTTGGAGCATTTCATGGTGATGGGGGACTTGTTCTGAACGATGGACGAAGGGATCTTACCTGCCACCAAATGTCAATTTTCTCCAATGGCTTTTGGAGAAAAAGGTATTTGCCTGAGCCCCACGCACAGCAGTGCAGCGTGGCAGCCTCTGTTGTCCTGCTGTGACCAACTACTTTGCCGATGGAGTGGTGCCCCGAGTGTTACTGTCACCAAAAGAGGCACCCACACCACACCTGGGCTGTGGGGACAGAGGAAGGGCCAGGGGCATGGCAGGTTTTCCTCGGAAAACCCTGTGCCTGGTCCCCAAGCAGGGGAGGGAGGAGGAGGCCAGGATGGGGAAGGGCAGCAATGACCTCAGCGATAAACCGTCCATGATAAAGGTTCCTTCTGGTCTCTTCCAGAGCCCTGATTGCCCCCGGGAGAGCAGAGCCACACACGGTGCTTTTCTTTTGCCACATCCTGCCCAGCCCTGCCCGGCTCTGCGGCCGCTGCCCCTCCACCCTTTGCGGCCACGTGGTCCTGCCTTGACTTTTTCAAGGTGGAAGAAAGTGAAAATCCTTTGATGCCAGGAAGAGAATATTTTCTCTTCCCAAAATAAAAGCTACAATTTTCCAAGCGTCTCCTCTCCCTCTGCAGCTCCCTCACCTTCTCTATGCCCCGCTCCCTGCTCTCCCCACTCCCTACTCCCTGCGCAGGTGAAATCCTTGGCAGAGCCAGTTGTCATCTTTTCAACACCTCATTTTTCCCTCACTCCGGGTGCACAGGGAGGGACTTTTCCTGTTTACACACCTCCAGCTCTGGGGTGGGAGGTGAAACAATCTCAGCTTTCATTCCACAGAGGGGACAGGGAGATGGAGCAGCCCTGGCTGTGGTACCCACCACAGTGCCTCTCCCATCCACCTGCCCTGGGAGGGCTGAGCTGCTTCTCCTCAGGGACCCCTGCTCTTCTCCTGTGCCAGGACCCAGCTCTGGAGCTCTGGCCTCTGGGCTGGCTCCCTCCTCTGCAGGGAATTGCCCAGCCTGGCAGATGGCTCAAAGCAGATCCTGGACATCACCTGCCCATGGCCACTGGCACGTTCCTGGGTATCTCCGTGCCATGGATGGTCCCACCCTGGTATCCCATGGCAGTGGTGGTTGCAAGCTGAGTTTTACCAAGTCTCATGCAGCCATACTGAGAAGAGTGGGCTGCTGGCACTGATGGCCTGACCTTCCTGTGTTGTTCTCTGTGATTTATTAAAGGCTGAGTCCATCCCTCCTGTGCTCGCCAGGGCTGGAGGAAGCGACCCCACTCTCCTGCAGCTGCAGCGTATCAGAGCCACTGAGCTCGTAACTGGAAAGAAAAACTCTTGCACCCCTCACCTCCTGGAGTGGGATTGTCTCCATCCAAAGGTTTCTCCTTGGTGCTGGGCTCTGGGGACTTGCACAGCTTTGTGTTTGTGATGCTGCCTGGATGGAGTATCCCCAGCACCAGCAGGTAAAGCATGTCCCTGTGTGTGTGTGGAGAGACATGGCCCTCGCTGAGCCTGTGCCTGCTGCTGGTCTGCTGGCCCTGTGCCCAGGACCGTGTCCTTCCCTGGGTCCTTGGTGTCTCCTCAGCCCCCTCTGAGCACTGCACAACTCGTGACATGGGCAGTTGAACAGACCGATCCGCTCCATTGCACTAACCTCCAGTGCCTGGGTCCTGCCTGGTGCCTCCCTGCTGCGCACAGGATCAGTGTGGGGGATTTGGAGGCTGGGAGCCCCTGGGGACCTTCCCACAGAGACATCACCTTTTTGCAGGTGGCGGTGGGAGTGCGGAGCCCTCCAGAGCAATGGGCACCGCTGGGAGCTCAGAGATACCTGGAGCATTGGGCATGTTGGGTGTGCTGTGACAGAGAGGAGACCGAGCAGACTCAAGGAATCAGGTCTCCACGCCAGACCACTGCCACAAGTGAGCTTGGCCCCTGCAGTGGGTGCTGAGCATCTCCCCTCTCCCTCCTCCCAGGCCCTGCAGATGGGAATGGGCTGGTTCTGCTGCTGCTGCTCCCTTTATTCATATATCATCAAAGTCACATCTCTGAGACGTGACAGAAAACACACAGAGGAGCGAAAGAAGTAAAGTTTACTGAGCAGGGTGGGATTTCTGTGCTGCCTGGGGGACTGTGTCCTACTTTCTGGTGTTTCTTTCCTGCCCTGGCAATACTCCAAGGGCAGAGCCTCCGAGGACAACCAGCCCTTGACCTTCTTTGCCAGGCACAGCTGCTCAGACGCAGCCTCCCCGATGGACCCCGGGCTGGCGTCAGAATTAAGAATGTTGATTGCATTCAGATTCTAATTTACTCGACTTGCTACTAGGAAGTCATGAGAAAAGATGGTTTAAAACCATTCAGGGAAAACTCAGAGCATAAAATTTTAATTGCCACCTTGTGAAATGAGGTTCTCCTGGGCTGGCCAAGCCTGGATGCTGTGCCGGGGTGGATGGGGACGTTCCTCACCAGCTCTGCTGCCATGGGCAGGAATATGGAGCTGGGGACAATTGGCTGCTGTAGGATTTGATCTCTGCAAGCAGTGGAGGGCAAACATTTTGCTTGACACCAGCAGTGGCCCTGGTTTGGGCACTCTGGGCACTCTGCTCCCACCATCACCCAAACTTGCACCCTGTAAACCTTTCTGATATTTGTAAGAGCTGGACCTTTCACCTCTGGAGCAGGATCACATTATTTGTGGTAAACTGCTTAATAGAATAATTCTGCTTGGTTTTGACTGAAAATTGCCCATGTACAGCTTTCAGTTTTAGTGATGTAATTGAAACAGGGAATAAAAAACCTCTGGGTACATGGCTGGTCCCTGAGCTTGGGTCTGTGGAATGCTGGCTCTGCCAGGGCACACACGCCATCCATGGGACACCCTGGGGTTTGTGTTTAAAACAAACTCACAAAAATCCATCCCAGATAACTTGTGAAAATCTTCTCCATCCTCTCTGTCCCCCTGCAATCACCTGCACAGCTCAGGTGGTGGGTGCTGAGGGAAATAGGGCAGGTGAGGGCAGAGGTCCCCAGCACCGACACGGCCTCGCTCCTCTTCCCAGTTTGTGACTGGAAATTGGAAAATGCCTCTGCCTTCCCCTTCATCCTCCCTCTGAGCAGGCTCCTGGCCTCACACAATTATTTATGTACTCTAAGAGGCAAAACAAAGATCATTACGGCGAGTCCAGCAGCAGAGGGCCGGACGCTGCTGTCAGAGTGGTGCTTTGCTGAGTGATCTGAGCAGCGCCCGCTCTTCGCTCCTTCAGGCCCCCACTCCCTGCCGGTGTCCCCAGGTACCTCCGAGCCCGCAAATCAATAACGCCACACTCGGGCTGGCATGTGAGTGTGCCCAGGACTGGATCGATCCCTGGCACTGCAGTGTACAAAGTCTGTAATGGGCTCGGATGAGCTGCCCTGGCTGGGCTGACAGATCCTCGAGCAGCTGGGAGATCAATAGCTTTCATAAACCAGACTGAAAAATAGGGGAGAGTCCTAATGGCACCAAGAGTGCTGGGCTACACTTACAGAAGAAAAACAATTTGAGGAGTTCCAAATAGCAACATTGATCATGCCACTATTTCCCCAATTTTTTCATTCTTTGAGAAAGTTCTCGGCTGACTCCAGAAATCACAAACCTTTATTGGAGCCAAGGTGCAATTAGAGCTTCACGCGGCATCGCCACTCTTTGCGTTTCCAGTGGTTTGTGCTGTGGGAGGTATCCCTTACTCTAACTAGGGAAATTGCCTGGGCAGGGCCCCTCTCCCCGCTCCCCTGCACTGGCAAACCTTTGGATTGGAGGGAGAAGGGAGCATCTCCTATACACAGAGAGAGGGGAAGAGGTGCTCTCCTCTTGCATTACATTGGTGACAACGGACTGGGTTCTGCTTTCTGAGAAAAACCAGAACCCAGGCCCCCAAACCTCTCCCACCCCAGCAGAAGGACCCATCAGAGAGAGGCTGTAACCCTGTCGAGCAAGCCCTGCCCTGGAGAATGGGAGTGGACACAGTGTGTACTGGGATGGCCCAAGGACACAGAGCACTGGTGATGCCCAGAGACCCTGAGCTGCCAAACAAAACAGAAATGGCATCAGGGAGCACCAGAGGGGAGGTGGCCTTTGGGGACACTGTGATGGGGCTCTGCTGCCCACCCTGCACTGCGCCATGGAACAGCCCCATGCCGTCTGCCCTGCCCTCACTGGGAGAACTGGTGCCAGTTGTGGGGCTGAACATACATTCACCCCCACAGAGGAACAGTCTACTGTGCTGGAATGTTCTCTGTCCCTGGGCTGGGAGGCTGAAGGCAGCCAGAGCTGCTCTGGCAACCTTGGTAAGGCCATGGGCCACGGCCCCACAGCAGCTCATGGGAAGAGCTCTGTGCATGCTCAGGATTAAATCCACGCTATTCTTGGCAGCACCTGAACACATGATTTATCTTGGAATACACCTGCCTCATTTATTATTTTTCTAGAGATCTGCTCTGCAGTTGTGGGCAAGTTTTGCCAGACAATGCCAGACTGAGGTTTTCTGTGGGATGCACCAAGCCCAAAACTTGGAGCCATATTAGAGTCTATGACAAGTGTGTTAAGCCTGGAGTTAATAAACTTTATTGAGTCTTTGAGCCATCAGAATCTCTCTGATCCTTCATCAGGGCTTACAACTAAACTGCCAGAGAAAACAGATCTGCTGCTCAGAGGAGGGTGGTGAAATAACCATGGGTGCCAGGGCAAGGCTGGCAGGAGGAGTGGGCGGTGAGGAGGTGACCACAATGAGAGCTGGGTTACAGCCAGGGAATCTTGGATTTAAAAGGAACAATTTGCAGAAACTGCCATGGAAGTTAATATAGGGTCAAAGTGATAAAGCAGAACACAGTGGTTAGATAAAGCAGTTCAGGAGAGATTTATCTGCCCTCTAAAGAAAATTGTATTGGGTCATGGCAAATGGCAGATTTGCTTGGTGGAAGAACCAGAGAGTCCTGAGACTGCGAAGTAGGTGGAAAGTCCAGGGAGGCCCCAGCAAGAGGAGAGATCATGGAATCATAGAATCATGGAATCCCAGAGTGGTTTGGATTGGGAGGGATCTTAAAGCTCATCTCATTCCATCCCCTGCCATGGGCAGGGACCCCTCCCACCAGTCCAGGTTGCTCCAAGCCCCATCCAACCTGGCCTGGGACACTCCCAGGGATGGGGCAGCCACAGCTTCTCTGGGCAGCCTGTGCCAGGGCCTGCCCATCCTCATTTAAAAAATATATCTAATCTAACTGGACCCTCCTTCAGTTTAAAACCATCACCACTCATCCTATCAGACCTACTGGGAGTGCCAGACCCAGCCCTCTCATGCCATGTGCAGGAACGGGGTATCTTTATTAATTCAGAAGTTTCATTTGATTTCTTCCCCTGTGTCTGCCATGGCTGAGAAAAACAAAGTGAGATAAAAGTGATGATGGACAAAACCAAACCCATCCTGCCTTCATGTAGTGTTTACCTGGACCTGGGGCTCTGCGCTGGGTTTGTCCCACTGGACCGGAGGGTGGCACACCTGCTGTGAGCATCCTGAAGCAGGATGGCACTGGCAGAGCCTCAAGATGGCACTGGCAGAGCTCTCCTGAGCCAATCTCTGCATCAGTCTCCTCATGGTAGGTCTGCCAGGCTGGAGCAATCCTGGGAGAAATTTAATCCTTGGAGTTCTACCCAAGCAAACAAACTTGTGAAGTGTCTCCTCTTCCCTCCATCACTTCGGTCCTATCCACTATGCAGAGCCATAGGGGAAAAGGGCCCATCTGTTTGGAGTTTGCTTTGAAAAGGAAAACTGATCTTTCGGGACAACATCTCCCAGAGCCTGTTCCTCATCCACTGATCTCTGCAGCCTTGGCACAGGGAGCAACTCAGCAATGATTTTTCAGCACACCCGAGTACAGGAGAGAGCCTGATTTACAATTATCCTTCAGTTACAAAGGTAATTTTAACTGGGATTAGCTGATCCTGTAAAGTAATTGAAGCCAGGAGGTCTGGGGCTGCTGCGCTGTTATTATCACCAGATGCCATCAGAGAAACAAAGGGTGAGGGCTGTCTCCGAGAGTGCTTCTCAAAACCTTCCTATTCCATCTTTCCAGGTATAAAGGGAGGCTGAAATTTGACAGGCAGGGAGTGGGGGAGAGGAGTGTAGAGATGAATGAACAGCAATCCTAAATAGATCAAGACGGACAAAGGGAAGGTGGGTGAGGCAGCGAGGAAAGGGACTGAACTCCCGCACAGGGCCCTCTGTCCAGCCTGATGCCATGCCCCGTGAAGGGCTGTCTCCTCCAGAAGGACACTGCTCATTATTTCTACTTTTAGATAAAGAAACCATCCTGCAGTTAAATGAAGGAACAAACTACCCTCACCCTCTTGGAATACTTTGGTATGTTCACAAGTGCCACAGCTGCACTTGTGGTCACCAGCCCAGCTGGCACCCCCAGCTCTCACTGCCAAGTCTCTGCCAAAGCAAAGAGCCCTCGAGTGGCTCTCTGAACATTGGTGCTGCTGTGCCGAGTGCTGATGGCTGAAGCAAAGCTACTGGCCTGGCACCGGCCCCAAGGAGTCCCCACAGTGAGCACCAGGTTGTGCTGGAGTTGGCTTAATTGCTTGTAGAGGTTCTGGTTCCTTTGAGAAATCACCAGATCCCCCAGGTGATGGTTAGTGCTTGCCCCAAAGAGCCTGGAAGCAGGAGCACAGGCAGGAGTGCGGGGGGCTGAAGAGCTGGGAGCTGGTGCAGTGTCTCCTCACAGCATCCCCCAGACACAGCGCCGTGGTCCAGCTCCAGCCTGGCAGAGCCATCCCTGGGCACAACGGACCCATGAGTACAAAAAGCAGCTGTGTTTTGTGCCAGGGGCTGCCACCCTGCTGCTATGGTTGTTCAAACTGCCCACCTGTGGTACCACCTGGGCACAGTCACTGCCACAACTGAGGGTGGTTTCTCTAAGGTGCCTTCAGCTGCCAAAAACACCCAGGGCAATGCAGGACCAGGGCACTGCTCTCACTTATAATAGTCCCAGATAAGTTAAACTGAAATATTTCTGTTTGTTTAATATAACAAATAAAATTTTAGGACAGTCCAAGTGCAATTAGAGCCGTTACTTGTCTCAGATCTGGGGGACATTTCTGTGTAATCACATTATGGCACTTCCCTCATAGGTCCAGATCTGATCCTAAACTAGATGTCAAGATCCCTTCAACTCCACAATAGAGGGAGGAAAACCCAAAACACAATCAGGAAGAAAGCACAATAAAAAGGGATTGCTTCTGCTGGGATTGCAACCAGCAGCGATTGCTGTGATTTGCAGTAATCAAGGCCAGCCTGGCCCGTCTGCTGGAATTATCTCTCCCACTAATCCCCAATGTGTTTCCTATTTGGGCTGTTCTGGGTTTCCCTGCGGAGCAGCCTGGGTGAGCTTGTGGTGGGATCTGCAGGGCTGGAGCCCTCTTTTTTCCTGGGGCACCCGAGACCTCTCAGCTGACCCTGGGTGTCCAGAGGAGGGTGTTGGGGCACAGTCACCTCTGTGGGCACAAGGATGTTCCCACTGGATGCTGCCTGTGTCCCCACATCCCAAGTGCAGGAGCATCCCACCCCCCCAGGTGCTAGATGATTGAGTGCCCTGTGGCTCTCAGGACTTCTTGTCTCTTTTTTTAAGGTAAGTGGGGGAAACTGTCACCCCTGGACCACTGCTGGGGTAGGGTGTGGTTGAGGAGCACTCAGGCAACCTTCCCCACCAGTACAGGGAAAAGGAGCAGGACCATACTGAGGTGTTCTCTCATCCTTGTCTTTAAATAGGGCCAGAGGAATGAGGGACTCGACAGGAAAACCTTTACAGTGATTTGTTTCTTCATAAAAACTGATTTGTTTCCAGCACAAAACCAATTGTCATGAAAAAAATAAAAGAGGAAGGAAAAAAAATAAAATGAAAAAAAAGGTAAAAGAAAAATAGGAAGGATCCTGAATGGCAAAGAAAAGTCAATATCTGCTGCTCTACCAGCAGCACTGCTCTGTCCTCTCACCCTTGGCACAGCTCCACAGTGCCCCATTAGGAAAACAGCTCTGTGTTTCCAGCACCATCCATGACTGGGGCAGCATCACAGTGGGAACACAGGTGTCCCCGTAGTGGGACCAGTGATGGGCGTGGTGGGTGTCCCCTTGGCACTGCCTGGTATGGCTGATGTGCCCCACTGCATCCCTCCATGCAGCTCAGAGAAGCTCCACCATTCCCACCATTCCCATCCATCTTTATGCCGATGTTTATTTGGTCAAAACAAAGGCTAGCAGGTTTAATTTTCAGTCTTCCTTGTTTGTTATTCTTTACCCTGAGCAGTTTCAGCCCAGTGACTCTGGGAACAGAAACAGGGTGGTGGCCTTGGGGGACCTGGCAGCTGCAGCTGCCTGGGACGAGCTTCACCTGGGGAGCCCTGGGGGGCTGTGCTTGCCTGGTCCCCACACCGTGTGACACGGCCTGGGCTGAAGGGAAGTGAAGAGCTGTGGTGATTTGTGTTTATATAGAGAAATGTGGGAGTCATCACAGATGCCTGGAAACCAGGAAGGATCACCCAGACATTGGGGCAGTCTGGGACTGGTACCAGGATGTGTGGGACCAGGATTGATGATGCCTGTGGGAGCAGGGTCAGTGATGCCCATGGGAGCAGGACTGGTGATGAGCCCATTTCCAAATTCCGAGATAACCCAAACAACTGTCACTTTTGCAGTGGCCTGAGCATTTCCCTCAGTCCTCAAATGTGGAAGCTCCAACACAGCATGAACTGAGCCGGGGGCATCCTTCCTCCAAAAGATAAACTGCCACACTGCATCCCAGGGGAGGCCATGTCAGTGCAGGGGACTTTTCCTTGGTCTACAGAAAGCTGGCAGCTTGGTGGAGGATCCCCCCCATGTTGCCAGTTTGGACTGACCTTGTAGGCTCAGCGTGTCCCACTCACTGTCATGCTGCACTAAACCCCAGTGAGCTCCCTTCGCCCCCGACGTGGTGCTCAGATTTACAGCTGTGCTTGCGAGAGTTGATCGCAACGTGTTCTCTCAGGCAGTGCCTTTCCACAGCTCAGCAACTCAGAGTTTCCCTTGAAATGGTCTGGTGAAAAGCCCTGGACAAGCATTTCTCCAGGATGTTTTAGTGCCAAGCTCAGAGTGGTTCCTGCTGCATTGTTTGCAGCCCTGCCTCCCCCACCCCTGCTCTTCTCTTTGTGTGAGCAGGAGAAGGAGCAGAGGAGCAAAGTGGGATGAATGGGAAGGCGTGGGGAGGAGGGAGACAGAGCCAGCTGATGGAGACAGCGCCTGGGCAATGCCTTGGACCTTAACACAGAATCACGGAATCCCAGAATGATTTGAGTTTGAAGAGTCCTTAAAGTCCATCTCCTTCTATGCCCCTGCCATGGGCACGGATACCTTCAACTAGACCAGGTTGCTCCAAGCCCCATCCAACTTGGCCTTGAACACTTACAGGCATGGGGCAGCCACAGCTTCTCTGGGCAGCCTGTGCCAGTGTCACTGCTGGAAGAACAGAGTCCTTACAGAGAACAGGGCGAGCAAGGCAGAGAAGGATGTGTTAAGGAGCTCGGGATGGAAACTGTGCTGACATCCAGTTATCCACATCCAGTGACATAGAAAATGGGGGGCCATCACATGCAGACTGTACAGGTGGGGTGTGACTTCCTGACAAAGGAGGATGGAGACCACACTCCTCACCAGAGCTCATTTACTCATTCACTAAACTATTCTCTTTGCAACAGTCAACCCCCTACTGGCCTGTTTCCAGTGCCCCTGGTCACTGCGATGTCATCGCAGTGATGTCTAATGTCATCAGGGAGGTCATCTCAATCCAAAGCAGGGGGTGATGGACAGGACCAACTGCTGCTGACCAACACGGTGAGCTCTGCAAGGACACTCAGACCATTGAGTACAACCCTTTGCCAAAAAAAAAAAAGAATTGGGTAACTGGAGTATGAGATGAATTGAAGGCAAGTGTGATCCATTCACTAACGAACTGTGAGTGATGTCCACAACCAAATTCCCTGAGTAAACTCTCCATCATGGACTATTCATCCGTCTTGGCTGGTTACAAGGAAGGAGAGCAGAAAGCTGAAAACATTTCAGTGCCAATTATGTATTGAAGGGATGTTCTCCTCAGCAGGCTCACAGCACTCGAGTACTGTGTTTATCCTGCTTTCCCTGGGAAAGGCTGTGGAACTGTGTGTCAGCAGAAGGGGAGAAAATCTATGCCAGTGTGGAGGCTGAATTTCCCTGTGTTGGGTTTCATCACCTTTATTCATAACTCCACTGCTTTTTGGGCCATTCTGGACAATATTTCTTCTTTTTCAGTGTTTACACCCTTCAGATATTCCTAGACAGCCATTATGTTCCCTATTAGTCTTCTCCTGGCCTGGCTGTATTTCCTTATTTTAATCTTTCCCTATCAGCAGTCCCTCCTGCCCCTTCATCATCTGTGCCATTCTTCCCTGAGTTCCCTCTAATTTGTCTACATCACTCTTTTTTATGATTCCGAGATCTCATTTAGCATTTGATTTCTGCCAAAAATAAAATCGAGCTTGATTGTTTTCACTGATGACTGAAGGAGACATGAATTGTTGCTTGGAAAACAGTCCTTGAGACAGCAATATGTGAGAGAGGGAAAAGAAAGGCAGCTCCATCAGGCAGACAAACACACAGATGATATCGGCTTTGGCTCGATTGGATCTCCGGAGCACGGCTGGGGCGTGCTGACAGTAATAGCCCCCACTATTAGAGTGTTTAGCTTTTGAACAGGAATGGGAGTTATAACTCAGGCCCTGGCATAAATCACAGGGCCGTGAAACTCTTCCAGGCATGTGTGTGCACAATAAACTGGGCTGAGATTCCTTGGGGAAAGTGGCAGAAGTGCATCTTTCTTTGTCTGGGAAAATGTGGAGTTCGAGTCAGATTTGTCAGTTTGATCACTGAATCCTTCATCTGGGAAAATCACAATGGTTTTAGGAATTTTTTTGAATGGCCACAGGGGTGGAAAAGAAAGGGGGGAAGGGCAAAGTGAAACTTCAGAACGATCAACATTCAATGAAGGAACATCCCAGCTGGCCACTCCAAGAGCAGCACTGGGACCTGCAGTCACTGCCCACACTTCTCAGGGCTGCTCAGGGCAGGTGTCTGCCTGGACCTGGACCTGGACTAACACCTACACCTGCACCTACACCTACACCTGGACCTGGATGCAGGAGTGGTGGAGTGGTGCCTCAGGGTCTCCATCACTTCTGACCATCCAGTGACTTAATTTCTATCTCCAAATGCTGTTTTAGGGACCTGGTTTTGAGCACTTGGACTACCAAATTCGGTGGATGGCTCCATACTGCAGATCTTCCAGACATCTCCTTGAGGCTCACCCAATGAGCTGCACCATGATGATCCCCAGCCACCCACCCAGAGACTGGCACAGCCCCCTGGGCTCTCTTCAGCCACTGCTGGGACATTCCATGTCACACATGGAATCACAGAATGTTTTGGGTTGGAAGGGATGTCCAAAAATCATCTAGTCCAACAATCCCATGATTTCATGATTTCACTCCCTTGGGAAGTCACTGTGTGTGTCCATGCCTACACAGGCACCCACCCTGGGCATGGCAGTGTGTGGATCCAAGCTGAAGGAAGGAAGCAGCTGCGACCCATCCTGTATCCATGCAGAGCAGGACCCAGGGCTGAGGAGCAGCACCACAGGAGAGGAGCTGTGGTTGGGAATGCCATCCCCCATAATGGAGCACACAAAAATCCCTCTCCTCTCCCATCCAAGATCCACATAAACCCACACATCAGCCAAGGAGATGGGGGTTGGTTTTTCCTGGGAAGCTGCTGCCTTCCAGTGAGACCCTGCACAGAGGGTCTGTATCTCTGGGGGATTTCCATTTAAATGCTCCTTGGCAAAACCTCCTTAAAAAGCCGCTGACGACTTATGGAAAGCTTTGGAAAACATGCTAATTACTGGGAAACAATGCAGCATCTCCATGGCTAGAGCCCCTCTACTTTCCTCCCTCCCTTCCCGGCACTCCCAGAGGCATTTCCATGAGAAGGGCAGCTTTGTCTCTCTGGACTGTTCCTGCTGGTTATTACTGCACCTGAAGTCAAGCTCCAAAGTGTGGGACCCCCCAAGGCATCTCCACAGCAACACCCCCTCCCTCAAGCAGGGCTTGGGGCAGGGAGCACATGTCACCCCCGGGACCGGGACAATTAGGGATGGGGATTCATTAACGTTATTACTATGCATGGCATGTGCTGCAGCAGCATCCCAAAGCTCCCGTTAAGATCAGGTATCCTGTGTGCTGGGAGTGTGAAAAACTGCTGTGAAATATGGACCTTCCTTCTGAAAATCTGACTTTACAGTAGGTTTCCCTAAAAGATGGATGTTCCAGCAAGTGGGGAGGACCCCGGGTAACTCTTTGCTTTGGGGAACACCCACATCTCACCACTCCAACCCTGTTGGTACTACGTTCCAATGTGTCAGCTTGGAAATCGAGCCTCTGCACTGTGGAAAAAGCCATGGCACATCTTGCAGCTTCAGTTCTATTTGGTTTGTTTTGTTGCTGCCAAACTGGGATGGATTGGATGGGACTTCATCCCTTCTCATGGGCAGCAGCAGCCTTTGAGTGGGGGGCTGAAATATTCCTGAACTTCCCCAGCAAAAGTCAGACTGAAAGTGTCAGACTGCAACTTTCTGCTCCTTGGACCTTGCAAGGACTAAGGAATCCTCCTGGTGAGAGGGAGCAGGAGGCAAGGGGGAGAAGACACTGGTGGTAAACAAAACAGAAATACCTGTGAAGGAAACCTTAATTCGCGGTGTCTGTGCCCCGGTGATCCCTCTGCTCCACATGCTGCCATCAGAGCCCTTCTTCGCTTAGGATTTTGAAGAGATGCACCATGAGTCACCATCTGAATCCTAAATAATTTGTTGGGGTAGTGTTAGGGTTAGGGTGTGCAGAGAGATTCTGGCTTTGCTCAAGAGCAGTTGGATATTTTCCTATTGCTCAGGGGGTCAGGCACGAAGTGATGAAAGAGGAGGGAGCATTTCAAGGAGAGAGCAGCATGGCTGAGCCACGCTGTGGGGACGTGGGGCCTTCCCACAGGCCAGGGGAGAGCAGGCAACACACTCAGAAGCTACAAGAAGACAACAGAGGGATGGCAGCAGCGTCAGTCCCTGTGGTGGCAGCAGCTCCAGTCCCCCGAGCTGGCATCAGGCAGCCAACGCTGGCAGAGCCCTCCCTGCTGCAGGTGCGGTGCCATGCATGTCTGCATCCAGGGAGTGGGATGTGCCTGAGACACTCTTTATCCAGGTCAGGAGAGGCTTTAAGAGGAAGCGACACCATGAACGCTCACTTCCCCATGCCTAAATTCTTCCTTTTTCCTAGAGAGACAAGACCAACATGGCTCTTTGCATCGCTTTGCATCCAAGCAAGGGATTAACCGTCCATGGTGCTTCAATGCAGACTGGAACCCTTCCAGAAAGTCAGCACACTGGCACTCCTTCTCTCTCTAAATGCTTTGGCTTCCTGCAGAAAAATGAAATCCATTAACAAGTTCCACCCCTCCTTGGAATTCAAGGCTAGAACTGTCAATTCTTTGGTAAGGAACTAAATGGGGGGATTTCCATAACAATCAGCAGCTACAGCATTAATCCATAGTCATATTAACCTGGGATGACAAGGACACGTCTGGCTGTTCTCTCTAATGTAATCTGCCATTGTACCCGGCCCCAATGAGCCCAGCTTTGTGCTGGGCCTGGGCTGGGAGCAGGGTCCTCTCCCTGGCTCTCGGCACAGCTCAGAAATGAGAGATGGGGATGCAGACAGGGGAAAGTAATTAATATGCACGTGTGTGCGTGTGCTTAGCATGTGTCTGCTGCTGGAGTGGGTGTGAGCATGTGCATGTACACAGTCTCTGTGGTGTGTGTGCCCCAGTCTCTGTGCCAGGTGTGCCCCAGTCTCTTTGTGGACAGACAGATGTTGGACCTTTGTGAGGTGTCAAAATGTATCTGGCAAATGAAGGGAAAAGGCAGAAATTTCAGTGTGGGATGAGGGCTCTGCAAAGGAACACGGGGATGTGAACATGAGGCAGATGTGTTGGGTGTCCGGTGTGTATGAGCACAGTTTGTGGTTTCTGTGCTCTGTCCCTGTGGATCTGCTGGCACAGGGCAGCTGCCATGCCAGGTCCTCACAGGCAGCACTGGTGACGAGCCTGGTGGTTCCAGGGCAGCTCAGAGGGATGGTGAAGGTGTCCAGCCCCTCTTCTCAAAAATGCTGACAGTGTGTCCTCTGCAGGAATGAGCAGCCTTGACTGTCCCTTCTCTTTCGTTCCCTTTGCTATATTAGTCTTCCTTGAGGAGGCACCTTCTCTTTGTGTACAAAATGCCCTGAGCCTGCTGTTGGATTAGGAGATGGTTACAGAGCTGCAGTGGTCTGTGCCAGGACACCCCACGCCAAATGAGCCTCGTTTCTGGCCCTCTTCTTTTACAAAACCTTCCAATCCATTCCACGATTTCTGTATTACTACTTAGTTCTGTTGTAAAGGGGGTGGAAGTCGGAAACTCTGATTCACCAGGATCTTTGCACAGAAACTTCACACGCTGGAACAATTAATTAACCATTAAATCCTTTGTCTGTGTCATCGCATTGTTCCAGGCTCCCATTGAAACTCCTCAGCAAAGCACTTGGGCTGCCAGTGTTCGAGTGTGGTTAATCAACTAACAGGCTTATAAATACAATAGATACAGCAACACGTTGCTCTCCAAGCACCACGATGCCGAAGGGTCTCCAGCCACTACAGAAGAATGGAATTAGCCGTGGTTCTGGCCATGCTGTGGGCTGGTGGAGTGGCTGCTCTCCTGCCCGTGCCAAGAGCTGACTGAGACACAGTGCTTGGGAATGTGCCACTAAACCCCTTCCTCCTCCCAGCTCTGTGCATCATAGAATCCTGGAATGGTTTGGATTGGAAAGAGCCCATCTCATTCCACCCGCTGCTATAGGGTGGGACACCCCCCGCTAGTCCAGGCTGCTCCAAACCCCATCCAACGTGGCCTTGGACACTTCCAGGGATGGGGAGCCCACGATGACCCTGAGCAACCACCACCTCTGGGCATCATGGCTGCCGGGTGTGATGGGGACAGGGAGGTGCCCAGGTCATGCTGGGTGATGGGGACAGTGTCTGCCCCAACACGGAGGGTGCCTCAGGGCAGTGCTGCTGTACGAGGTGAATTTAATGGGGAAAAACTGCTGAGGATTCAGGAAAATTTCAACTTTGTTGAGGTTAGAGGTGACGTTTGCGTCTGGAAAAGTGTGGCTGCAGTCTGGGAAAGAGGCATTGGAGGGAAGCAGGTGGAGGCATGAGATCTTTGAGGAGACCTTTAATGATAGAAATTTTGTCTCCGTTGTATTTAGGCCTTAATTACAGTGGCCATAAAGGTATTTATTTCCTGGCGACTAATGGTGGGCCAAGGAGAGAACTCTCTCATCAGCTCTTACAAGTTTCAATTACTTTTTCTCAATTATGTTTATGTTTTCCTTGCAGCTTTCGGGAACTGCCCATGGGCACAGGCAGGCGGGCTCCAGAGCACCCGGAGAAGGTCAGAAGACCCAGCCACAGAGGCTGGAGAGCTTAGACTGAGGTCAGAGCGGATGAAGAACAAAATATTTAATTGCAAGGGTGGATGAAGGGGCCTTTAGGTGACCATCAGCCAAATTCTGAGCTTTCACTGCAGTTTTTTAGTCCTGTTTCCCATTGGCCCTACTGTGCCAACCATCTTAGGACCTTTGTGTGCCCATGGGACACTTCTCTGCCCTGGCTGGGATGTGTGTGACTTGTGTCCATGATGGGCAAAGGCCACAGGAGAAGGTTCTGCTCCCATGTCCCTACAACACAGCAACAGCAACGGGTCCCTCTGAGGCTCAGGATTACACAATGAATAATAAGCGATAAAAATCCAGAAATCGCTCCCAGGTTTAGGCTTCCAAAGTTGAAATTTTTCCATGAATTTATGCCACATTGCTCAAGCCTCAAAGCCCTTGGAGAGTAGCAGAGATAAGAGCAACTGTCAGCTTGAAGAGGCTCAGGAAGATAAGCATCAGCCTTGAAACAGCAGATAAAGATGCCAGCTTGGAGGGATCTATTGCCAGAGCACCAGAGTGAGCCTGACTGGAGGCTTGTCTCGTGGATGTCTCCTTGGAGAAGGGCGGTCCCACAGAGTCCTGTGCCAGTGACCTGTGCAAGCCACCTCCCCTCGTGCTGCGTTCTCATTCCCAGCCCTTCCCCTGGATGGAGCACAACAAGGGGGTCGTGGCTCTCCCCCTAGCCCTGTGTTGTCCCCCACTGGTTGTCACCCCCATCCCGTCTCCCAGGAGTGCTCTGTGTGTAAAAGTCATAACCAGGAGAAAATGACAGTGAAATGGTCTCAAGTTGTGCCAGGGGAGGTTTAGATTGGATATGAGGAAGAATTCCTTCACAGGAAGGGTTGTAAAGCATTGGAACAGGCTGTCCAGGTAAGTGGTGGAGTCAGCATCCCTGGAAGTGTTCAGAAACCATGTGGACGCGGCACTTGAGGACATGGTTTAGTAGTGAACATGGTGGTGCCGAGTTGATGGTTGGACTTGAGATTAAAGGTATTTTCTAACCTTAATGATTCAATGATTCCAGGAACTCACTGGTTTCCTTCTCTGTATGGAACTACTCAGTCTGGGATATCCTCAGCTGGCAGAAGCACTAATCCTGCTGCAGAGAGTCCACATCCCTCCTGCCTCTCCTTCCGAAAACTTCTGGGGAAAAAACAAAAAAAATCCTTCCCTTTGCCCTGCCCCAGGGCAGAGGGGGAGCCTTGGGCTGGGGAGGGGTGGGCTGCTGAGACCCCAGCCAAGCCCTGGGAACACAGCACGGACAGAAAGGGAAGCCCTGGCACTCCTGGTGCTCCAGTGCCCTCCAGCCCCAGGTCACTGTCACCGCGTTCTGCAGCTGCACGGGATTTCAGTGATGGGGTGGCAGGTCTGGCTGTCTGGATAATGGAGCAAATAAGGGGACCATTAACAACTCCAGCACAGTTATGGCTGTTCCCTGCCCCGGACAGTTTCTGGGGCTTGGGCACAGCTGCAATTACTGTGTTTATACACAGGACAGGTGAGAACAGGTCAGTGGCACCACACAGGCAAAAATTCCTGCTGTGACATAAAAATGTCTCCAACCATTAGAGCTGTGACGTTTCTGTTTCAGTTTGTTTCTGGGGCAAACCTTTGAGGTTCACAAGGCCCCTCTTGGCCAGAGGGTTCCTGTCCCTGCATCCCCTGGGCAGGAGCACACAGACCCGCAAGGGCTGGAACAGATTTGCTGACTCTGGGAGTGTTTTGTGCCAATGTCTCAGCTCTATTCATTAAGGGGGGAAGAAACGCGTCTCCCCAGACCCTCCCTCCATTTCCAAGCCAGGTGTAGACATGATTTATTGCACTGTTTAGTCATTATTCTCAGTTACCCAATTATGTTTTTTAAAGTTAAAAATGCAAGAACTTTGTTGTGGCTGCATCTGGGGATTCTGCAGCATCTGGAAGATGGTAAGGAAAAAAACCCCAGAGGAAACCAAGAACAACACCAGCAGCTTTTTGTGTGCTACCTGTCAGGGTATCTCCCCTCTGGATTGCGGGGGTGATGGGGCCACCCATGCCCTGACCCTGGTCCCTGGCGATGTTAATGTTGCTGATGCTGGGCTGGGGGTGCCAGAATCTGGTGCATTTGATCCTACTTAGCAAAAAGCTTCTGCTATTGCATAAACCCGGGATAATCACCAGGGAGGTTTCAGCACAGGGCAGGTAAGGCTGTGGTGCTGCTGATGGCAGCACTTCCCATCACTGACTCCTCCAATGCTGCCGCAATGGGCCACGGACACTCATCTTTAGAGTCACAGGATCATTAAGGTTGGAAAAAGCCTCTAAGACCATCGAGTCCAACTGTTCCCCCACTACTGCCAAGGCCACCACTAACCCATGTCTGCAAGTGTCACATGCACATGGCTCTTAAATCCCCCCAGGGATGGGCAGCCTGTGCCAGGGCTGAACCATCCTGACTATGAGAAATTTTCCCTAATATCCAGCTAAACCTTACCTGCCGCAACTTGAGGCCATTTCCTCTTGTCCTGTCTTGCCCTTAGCTGGAAGGATGGCTGACTTTGGGATGCCTGAAGACAGCAGAGCCTTCAGCTTTCCACTGGGTCCCTTCTGTTTACAGAGCCGAGCCTTGGAACAGCCAGCTCCCAAAGGAGGATGCTCTTAAAAGCAAGGGAATTAATTACAGACTCACAGGTGCTTTTAAGGTCTGGAGGGGAGAGTAATGAAGCTGACTTGCTCATCTTGGTATTTTTGTCTCTCATCTCCCCACGTGGAGCACATGTTATTCCTGCTTCTAAGGCATTCCTTAGGTGCAGGATTATTTTTACCTCTTTGCTGATGCTCAGATTTCTCCCTGCCTGTTTCCAGGTCAGGTCCCAGCTCACCTGGAGCTTCCCACCCCTTCCCTGTGCTTTCATCTCCCCAGCCCACTCCCTATCTGTCTCCTCTTGGGATTTTCCCTCTTGACTCCCCCTTGGAGGAAGGGTTGCAAGGAGAGTGGAGCCCTGGCCAACTGGCTTCCACTGTCCCTAGCACCTTCCCTGGCACGCCCATGGTACCCACTGCCCGGACCCCGGGTCCTTTCCATGCTGGCAATCCAGGTTTCCACGGGGTTTCTTGGCAGCATGGAGTTCTGGTTAAAAAGCATCTTAGATTAACAAGTTTGGGGCACATGGATGTGTGTTTTTCTCCCCAATTTGGACCCTCCCCCAGGTCTTGGCTCTGTTTGCCCTGTCACTGCCCAGTGAACTGAGAATGTCACCCCTGCCACCACAACCTCCTGTGCCTGCAGAGCCCAATGGAACACTTAATTAGGAGAGGGAAAGATGGTTTTGTCCTGAGAGCCATCGATAAGCACTGAACCTGGTTTGCAGCCTCTTTGCAATTGCAAATGGACAAACCTAAATAAAAACCCCTTAAATCATCTAAATTAAAGCTCTGAGAACTGCGAAATGCCACAGCCTCAGAGCAAATAATCATAGCACCACAGCTCTTCCTTCAGCCCTGATGAAGGATTTGGGCAGGGACCCATTTCTAGGACATGGGGTGAGGGTTTTAAACTAAAAGGTCAATGTAGGTCAGATATAGGGAAGGAGTTTTTTTACAATGAGGGTGGTGCTGGTCTAGTGGAAGGTGTCCCTACCCATGGCAGGGGTGGAACTGGATTATCTTTAAAGTCCCTTCTAACCCAAACTATTCTCTAAACTCCCCAAACCGTCCCCTGAAGAATACAGACATCACAACACTCTGCTCTGGAGGCCTCTGGCTGCCTTTTCCTCCAGCAACTCCTCCCTCCCTGGCAGGGAGGTGAGAAGTGACTCAAATAATGTCGAATCTCACCCTCCTTTAAATGTATTTCAAATCCAGTAGTGTTTATTCCCTCTCGAGCAACCAGCCATACTTCTGACTGGTCACACAGACTTGGGAAATGGCAGCCCAAACCCTGGCCCTAAATCTGAGACTTTTCCCATCTCTGGAATCCATAGCTTCCACAAGGGACTGATGCAATCATTCCTTACTCAGTCCCCAGTTACCTCATTATCCCTGGAAAATTGGGAGACAGAATCCTTTCAGGAACAATCTCCATCCTGAGGGAAAATCCTGAGGGGATTCTCCATTTCAGGCATTTTCCTTCGATTTGACAATTCCCCACTCCATGGGCTGTTCAGGTGCTATTTATGCAGGAACAGAGACGTTCATTATGCTGATCGCTAAGATGAGAGATCAGGTATTGCCAAGGAAACACGGATTTTGCAGTGACATCCCAGGCGTTGACGCTCAGGTTTCGGGGAGAACTGGGGGCTCACGCAGGGTCTGGGCCCCTCCCCACCGGCAGGTGTGGAGGTGGCAACACCTCTGAGAGCGAGGGATCCTGGCTCCCCACTTCACAAACCCCTGCAGACTAAATCCCTCCAGCTTTGGCTGTTTTTTCTTAATTTGTATTACAGGGTTTGACTTATGGGTTCTGAGCCTTGGGGGTGCTGAGCAGCAGGAGATGGGGGTCCCCGGGGGTCTCCTGGCTGAGAAGAGCCCCTGGGGAGGGGGAACACGGGGGACAAGTTACCCAAGAACATCTGATGACATGAAGTGACAGAGGAGGGGGGTGGCTCAAGGGGTTTGGAGAGGAGCGGTGGAATTGAATTCAGCAAAAGAAAATTGGGAATGAATGTCAGGGAAAAAAAGTTAAAAATCGTTCTGGTGCTTCTTCTTGTACTGGAATGGTTTCCCAAATTAGTTGGGGACAAACTGTACCACAAGCTGCCTTGGACAATAGGAGATGATTTAACAGAGGGTTCAGGCTGGGCTGGTCGAAGCCCAGACCCTGGGCTGCTTGGGATTTGCAGATGGCTCTGGTGTCCCTGGGCATGTCCCTGCGGCTCGGCTTGGCTCAGCACAGCTTGACATGGCTCAGTCTCTGTTTTCTAGGAAAAAGAGGCAGGCAAAATAAGAAATGCTTTAAAAAAACTAGACAAGGAAATGGGGTTAGAGGGAAACAGAAGCTCATCACTCGTTAGGAGAAATCCAACATAAACGGGATGCCATCCAGACTTTAAACCAGAAGTATGACCTAATTTTCCCTTCCAGCGATGTACCAACTTCCTCCCACCAGCAAAAGCTCCCTGCTCAGCCCCAGCTGCCTGGACACTGGCCCTAGGACGCCCTGATACCCCCAGCTCCAGTCTGTGCCCTGTAGCACCCAGTGCATGGAGGAGCAGGGTGGTACCTGGGGCGAGCATGGCCAAAGGACACTGTAGACGAGAAACTAAAATTTAAAATATTTGAATAATGCTGGATCCCTTCATGGGAAGTCCAGGGGAAGGGGTGGCTGTGGGTCACAGGGCAATCAAAGACTCAGACTGGTTTGGACTGAGAGGGATCTTGAAGACCATCCAGTTCCACCCTCTGCCATGGGCAGGGACACCTTCCACTAGACCAGGTTGCTCCAATCTAACCTTGAACATTTTCAGGGATGGGGCAGCCACTCTGAGCAACCTGTGCCACGGCCTCACCAACCTCACAGGGAGGAATCTCTCCCCAGTCTCCCATTTAAGCCTGCCCTCTGGCAGTGGGAAGCCATTTCCCCTTGTCCTGTTGCTCCAAGCCTTTCTCCAAAGTAACGTGGGCTGTTGGCTCTGCTCTTGGGGGAGCCAAGAGGAGGCGATTTCCCCATCACCCCTGAGCTGTTTGTCCTTGCCCCGGCACATGGGAGGTGGCAGGGCTGTCCTGACCCTGAGCGTGGGGCTGGCTGAGGCTCCCACCCCTCTGCACCCAGAGGTGGCACCAGAATATCTGTGGTTTATTTTGCTTCAGAACAAGACGTGCACGTAGTAATTGCATTGCAGCGTGCAAATAGCAGAACAAACAAAATCCTCAACTTGATAGGAGCAAGGGTTGTTGTAGCCGGGAAAAAAAATGATCAAAAACATGTCACACAGGAAAAAGGGTTTCCATTCACAAAGAAATCATTATGGTTAATTTAATTCATTGTAGCATTTAATATAGAAAAGCTTTTCTACAGAGACTGGGAAAAAAGCCAACATTTATATATAAATGGGTTTTATTTTAAAAGCTAATGCAGTGGGCAGGATGCTTCGGGGTTATTTTCTCTCCCTCTTTCTTTCAGTGCATATGCAAAGCTGGTATTGTATCCGAAAAACAAGGAATTTGCTGCTATCTAAAGTTTACAAATTGCTTTTTTTCAAAAGCACCATTTCATATCCCTTAGAAATGGAAATGACAGGGGTTTATCTCCTCTCTCGCCTTTCTCTCTATTTTTTAAAAGTTACTTATATTAGTATCCAAGGCACCGATTTGCAGAATGGGCTTTAAATATCCTCGTGCTGCCGTTGGTGAGAATGCTTGGCAGCCCCAGCTCTTCCAGGAGATGCATTTTCCGAATGGGCTGGAACACCACTAACCTGAGCGTGTTCCTGGAGCGCCAGGAAGGATGTCTGCCCTCGGAGAGTTGTAACAAGGATCAGCTGTGTTTGTGCAGGGGACAGATGGTTCCTGAATGACTGGTCTGATCAAATACCTTCAGCCATAAAATTGCAAGAGAAGGAAACATATGGCATCTCCCAGGTGTGCCCCGTGTGTGCCGGGTGGGCAGGGACGGGCTCTGAGTGCCGGGGCGTGTGCTGGGCTTGAGCACGTGAGGGACACCTTGCAGTCACACACAGAGAGTCACAAGTGCCGAAACCAGGCTGGGTGTGTGCAGGTGTCACCCACCTGCTGCAGAGCAGAGCCACCTCTCTGGCCATGCCGGGGCTCCGTGACCTCGCCGTCTGTGCCACCAGGCTGGTGGCTGCCCCGTGGTTATCCCTGGGTACAGACCTGCCTATGTTTGCAGGTTCAGAAGCCATCCCCAGGCAGTCACCCCTCTTGCCTTTCCCATTTTCTACCCTGGTTTTCCCTTGCTGCTACTAAATCCAATTATTTCCATATCCATAGTCTAAGAATCCCAGAATGGTTTGGGATGGGAGGGATCTTAAAGCTCATCTCGTTCCAGCCCCTGTCATGGGCAGGGACACCTTTCAGTAGACCAGGCTGCTCCAAGCCCCATCCAACATGAACCTTCTCTTCCTCAGCCTTCTTTTCTGTATTTGGGCACCACCACTCATCCCCCTCAGATCTGTCCTCTCCAGGCTAAGCAGACTCAAAGCTTTCAGCTTAGATCGTGGTTCTGAGGCCTCCAAAGGCTCTCCCTGCTCTCTTCTTGTCACTACCTGCATCCTCTTCACCCCAGCAGCAATTGGCACAGGTGGAAACTCAACCTGTAAAGGGCCTTGCCACCTCTGTACCTCCTGCCAGGGCAGGATTCCAGTGTAATCTTTATTCTCCTTCCCTTCCTCTAAGATATTCCATTAGGGTTTGTCAATCTGTTCACCACTAACAACAAATGCAGCCACACCACATCTCTGGAGCAGGGAAAATTATCCCACTGAGAAAGCGGCCCAGCAGAAAAGCAAGCACAACAAAGTGAAGCACCTTGCCCAAGGTCATCCTGACGTGGGGAATGTCAGCCAGTGCATTCCATAAAAACCCACTCTTTCATAGACACCTCCACAAAGCTATTTCTTTGTAAAATACCAACTGCTATTAAATCCCTGGACTTCTTAGCCCTGGAATTGCATCCATTACCTTCTCCCAGTGCTTAGGGCTCTGTTCTGGCTGTATCAGCTGGCAAAACACCCTCCTCCTCCTCGGGAAGTGTCTGCGTGAAGCCAGCGCTCATTGCTGAGGGGTTTGGTCTCCACCGCAGCTCAGACCTGAGCACCTGAGCACCTGCAGCTCAGGCCTGGGCTTGTTCCTGCTGCTGCCCGAGCACCTTGGCTTTGGGCTTCAAAGCATGCAGGACCAGCCCTCTTTCAAAGGCATGGAATGCAAAGTTTGAGAAGTGTGCTGGAACCTCTATGTCTGTACCCAAATCCCTGATTTATTACCCCCAGTGTCTGTTGCTGTTCAGGACCGGAGTTCCTGTTCAGACCTTTGCTTTTTCATGCCAGTAGTTTTGGCTTTTCAGCAGGAAACCTTTCTCCCTGGATTATGCAAATACTCCGTGCATTGTCGCTCCCTGTTTGCGTTATGTTCACTTCCCCTCTAGTTTGATTAATGCTCCCTCTCCCCCACATGTTCGCTCCCATATGTTTGTTTTAGGGATGGGCAAATGAGGTGGGAATAAGAAAAATGGAACTGAACCTTCACCCAAAACTTAAAGTGGGTGGTTTGGAATAGAAACCCACAACAGAATGAATAAGTCTTTGAACCACACAAATAGTTCCCTTGTTGGTGCAGCAGAGACAGTCTGGGCCCCAAAATGATGAAATGCCATGTCCTCTGCTGTTTCCAGAAGTTCTCCGCTTACTCCCCGCCGCTCCTGCCCCCAGGCAGGCTCTTGCAGAGGGACTGGTGCAGGGAGGAGAGTGTGACCAGCCCTGGATGCTGCTGGGGATCCGCGTCCTAAGCGATGCAGACCCACTCTGAGCACTGTGCACAGCTGCAGAGCCGGGATGAGGTTTGGAGGTGCACACAGCTGGGACACAGACTGCCCAGGAAACACCAAAACGGCTCTGACGAGCCTGGTCTCCTGGGATCACAGAATCAGTGCGGTTGGAAAAGACCTCCAAGATTATCGGGTCCAACCTTTGACCCATCCCCACCTTGTCACCCAGCCCGGAGCGCTGACTGCCACATCCAGTTGCTCCTTAACACTTCCAGGGATGGGGACTCCACCACCTCCCCAGGCAGTCCTTTCCAAAGTGGATTCCAGGAAAACCTAAGAGCCCAAATCAGCTTGGGAAAACACCTCTGGAGCCCTCCGTAGAGCAGGACTGCAGAGATGCACAGTGCTGTGGCAAGGACCAGGCTCTAGTCTCTCTGGGTACCGGTGCAGGGCTGGGGACAGGGACGACAGGCAGGTTCGGGTGCTGCCAGGCACAGCAGGTCAGTCCCCCGGGGACACCTTGCAAGGACAGGCAGCTCAGGAGGAGGTGGTGGGGCCTCACCGCCGGCTCAAAAGGCTGACAACGCCATGTCCTATGTGGGGCTGAGTGTGAGGCCCGTGGCACAGGCTGGCACCGAGCTGGGCACTGCTGCAGGGACGTGCTGGGGCACCGCGGGTGCCGGGCACGAGGCCAGAGCGCCGGTCACAGCTCCCGCTCTACATCGCACCAAGATTTGTTTGGGAGAACCTGTCACAGGCTGGCAGGTTTCCCACTGCTGATGAAAGGAGGGAGGATGTCTGAGAGCTTCACAAGGTGATACAGCCATTAAGGCATCATGATAGACTCGCACAGAGGCACTGAAAACACCCAGAGATTGGCAGCTCTGGGGCCTGAAGCTAAACAAGAGCTGCAGAACAGCCGTCGGGGTGTGTGAACTCGCTCACGTGGGGCCGGGCACGCTCGGGAAGCCACCATCCTTCATTCTCACCTCCCTGACAGCTCCCAACTTGAAGTAAGATGTAAGCAAACAGAAGAGTGGGAGCCTCTGTTTGCAGGAATCGGAAAGGGCCATTCACAGACCTGCTTTTATTCTTTTTAAACCGAATTTTATGCTGCTGAAAGGCAGGTTGGGCTGATGGCCACAGAGCTTCTGCTTATCCTGGGCACAGGTATGGCACAGGTGAAGGGGCTGCAGCTGCCCCCGTGCCCCCCTCCACCTGGCACAGTTCCAGGATGGCACCAGCATCTAGCTCTGCCTTGGGATACAGACTCATCCTGGTCCAGTGCAGCGGTGTAGAACGTGGCAGAGGGGTGCAGGGTGCTGCTTGGGATACCTTTTCCCAGCCAACACGGGCATAAGCAGTGGCCAGGACACAGCCAGGAGCTTTGGCACATGGTACAAGGAATGGGAAGTTTTCAGCCAGCCCCTGCTCCCCTCACTGGTGAGGCAGAGGCTCCCACCATGCTCCTGTTTTGCTGCAAATGCCACCTCCAAAAACCAGAGGAAGGAGCAAAGCCCATGGGTATGAGGTCCTGGGGAAGATCGTCCCAGCCATGGAGAAGTGAGCAGGATAGAGGAGAAAGCAGGAGTGGAGTTTTAGGGAAAATTCTGCACCACTGATCCCCAGCATCCCAGATGAGGCCACTCCAACAGTGGCTTCACAATTAGATTGTTATTATTATTATTATAATCCCTTTTATTTGCACTATATCTTCCCAGACTGGAGAGAGAGCACTTGGCCCTGTGGCTTTTAGCTTTCCTTTTGCAATCTGAACACTTCCCAGGGTTGGAAGGAAAGCCACGGAGCCTCCCCGGCCCTCTCCTTCACCTGCACAGCAGTGGGATCTCACTGAGCTCACCCCCATCCAGGCCCACACTGTGGCCGTCCAGGTGCAGCAGTGCTGTCCCAGCTCTAGGTCCCTGTGCCAGGCCATGGATTCGGGGTGATGTGTCCTCCTCACTGTGCTTCCACAGGGAACACGTGCATGGAGGGGACTCACAGCTCATGCCATTTTTGTACCTTGAATAAACACCTCGTGGGGAGTGATGTTTCTCATCAGAGCAGCTCATTCTTATCACTCCAATCAAGTCTTAAGCAACATCCTGCAATGGTGAACATCCTGGTTGCTACACCAGACTCTTCATCTGCCCAATGTGGCTTCCCTTTTAATCTCTCTGAGTGCTCCCTCACTGCTGGATTAGCTGGGAGGTGACAGGGAATACACCTGCCATCCTCAGCCCTTTCACTCCTGCTCTCTACTCCTTTTGAGAGGTCTCTGTGTTTAACCTCTGCTGCTTCACCTTCTGCACCTCCAGGACCTCATGGATTGCAACATCCCATGGCATCTCGGTCTGGGGAATTAAAAGACATGAGGCTGGGGTTTCCCAAAGGAGATAGGGCTGCTGGGCTCCAGGCTGAGAGATCCTGGAGAGCTCCTGAAGAGCTCATCTTGGCTCTTGGGAGACAGGGGGAGGAAATCCCATCTCCACAGAACAGTCCAGCCTGTTGCTCTCATGAGACTTTCTCCATTCAAATGAATTCTGGATGCAGATCCTGCCTGTGCAGGTGGGATTAGAATAAAAATCTGCTCCAAGCCCTGCAGAGGGTCATGTAGGTAGAGCCCTGTGCTGGGTCTGGAGTATCTCTTGGCTCACCCAGGCTTGAGGGATGTGGGCAGCTGTACCTGCTTTCAGGGCACACCAACATAACGCTCCCATGAAATGAGTCAAAATACGTTTGTGAGCCTCCTGCAAAGTAGTTGCTTTTGCAAGTGAAGACAGTGGGAAACACAAGGCAAGAGTGTGAGAGAGATGCAGGGAGCAATGCAGGGAACAATGCAGGGTTCACAGGGCTCACAGGGAGGAAAGAGGGAAAAAAGGTTCCCAACCTCTGGTTCCCTGCAGCCAGGCCTGGCTCCGATTCCCTGACCTATCAGTAAAGGGGGAATTGCAGGGCTGAAGTTCTGTGCTACACAAAGAGGAAACATCAGCCAAACATTCTTGGCCCCCACCGCCAGCCATAATGAATAAACTCAAAGGAAATTAAACCACAAGAAGAACAAACCCAAACACCAAAGCAAACCAGCCCAGCCTAACCTGCATCACGTGCGGTGCCGGGGGAAGCCGGTCCCGACGCCCAGCGAGAGCCACAGAGGTAATTGCAGTCACAGGGCGAGAGGCTAAACCAGCATGAAATGAGTCAGGAGAACAGATATTAAATTTGCAAGCCTGGGGCAACAGGACTCCGTTCAGTTTATTTGCATTAATCAGGTCAGGGGAGTAACCTTGTTTTTTTTCTTGCAGGAGATACCATCAGCCCTTATTTGTTTCTCATGTGAAAGTATCACAAGGCACAAACATGATCTGGGAGAGGTTGGTGAAGCCCTAGCCACATCCACCCTGGCTGGGAGGGGCTGCTCAGCCTTCACCTGATTCAGTGGTGATTTGCCAGTGGTCATGGGCTGGTGTGGCCTCGGGAAGGCGGGTTGGCCACACTCCATCCCCTGGTAGACAACAAAGGACCTGATTGTGGCAGAACCTCTACCAAAACCAGAGACCGTAACATGGGGTCAAGTGAGTCAGCACCACACACCTGCTCACAAACAGCTTCTCACCTGCCAGTGCCTCCTCGGCCCCACTCCATGAAGGAGCCAGGGAGAGGCGAGAAGTTTCTTCATCCAAGCAGTTCTTGGCCAGAAGAAAATCTCCGAGGGCTTCATGAGAAGTCAGGGACAACCAAGACAGTGCAAGTGCCATGGGACAGGACCACATAATGGTCATTTTTGGAGGATTGTGCTTGTTGCATTATGGAGGGTTATGAGTCTGATGCACGTCTTTGGGAGGATGTGGATGGGACAGCGCTCCTCTCTTTGGATGTGACCTGTGGACGTGGTCCCGCAGTTCCTGTTCCCCAGCCCCAGGCGCCTGGACTGGAGGAGTGGGAGTCACAGGCACAGGCAGTGGCCCAGCCACGACCTGTGAGAGAGCCGAAGGGGGATTTTTGGCAAAGGCTCAAGATCACTGCTCCCAACATCCCTGCCCACGGACCGGCCTCCTGCCGCCGCGGCAGCTGCTCTGCCTCAGCGCCCGAGCACGGGCCAGGGCATTCTGGTCTCGTGCCCAGACTCCTCACACCGGCGTGCTCCTAATGACGAGCAAAGAAAAGGATGAGCGCAGCCACCCTGGGCCTAAATATCAAAGAAAAAAGGTGGTTTGAACCTGATCCAGGCCGGTGAAGCCTCGAAAGCAGCCAGTCAAGCAAGTCCAGACCTTGATCCTGACATTTCAAGGTTTGAGCGTTACTGTCAGCGTGAGCCAGTGGGGAATGGGGAGTGGAGCCGTGCTTGCCCAGACCTCACCAGCAGTCACGTGTGAAGCTCAGCTCAGACCCGGTAGCTGGCAAAACCCACCCTCTCCAGCTTCAGGGGTTTGGGAAACCACATGTCTGTACCGTGGAGCGCTGTGGATTAGGGAATAGCTGGGGCTGCGCAGACAGGGAGGGAAGCAGAGAGGCTGCTTGATGTGTCTGAGCACAGAATCTCCCAGGTAGGGAGGGTTTTGGACCGTTTGCTTTGTCTGGGTACAGAGGCAGAGCCTCCATGCCCACCGCGGGGTTCAAGCAGGACCTCCCTTTCCCAGGATCCAGCAATATTATCCAGCTGCTAAAGCTCATGGAAGCAATGAACTCTCTCCTTTCAAGCTCCTAAATAAATGAGAGCGGAGGGCAGGGGCTGCTGGGCAGGGGCTGGCTGCCTCCTCGTCCTGCCAGATTGCTGCCTGCTGCACAGACCAAAGCCATCTTCCAGCCGCTGATTTAACATTCCAAGGGAGCAGATTAATGCCTGCAAACTTCTCAGTGGAAGCATTCAAACGCTAATTGGTAGTTGCAAGTAATTAAAGTAATTTACTCAGATTATAAAGAAATTTCTTAACAGTGATTAAGCAACTCTGGGACGTGTGTAGTTGTTTGTAATCACTCCCCCAAGGGGATTAAAGCTCTTGGCTGCGTGTAATATGTCTTGTAACACCCTATGGGTCCTGTTGGCTCACGATAGCAGAGAACAGCTTGTTGGAAGAGATATAAATCAGGCCCGTGTGCACATAGAGTACATCACATTGGGAACAGTTCTCCTTCACAGTCCAAGCACAAGCCCCGTGATGAGGGCAGACATCCCATAAACTGAGCTTTGCTCCACAGGCAGAGCCTGTGTCATCCAGTCACAAACACTACGGAAGGGAAAGGCAGAAGGAGGGGCAGGGCTGTGGGTGAGCACGGGACACGCTCAGGGCATGGCAGTGGGCACCTCTGCTCACGGGTTTCCATTTGCTAACTCATAACATAGGAATAAAGCCACTAAAAAACAATAAATAAATCCACTGACCCAATTTAGTGCTCCAAAAGTAACGGAGGAAAAGTGCCAGATATCTGTGAAGTTGATACTCAACAGATTACAGTAAACCAGTGCTAATCAGCAGATTATCACTCAGATTGTTTCATGTCCTTGTTATCCCAGCCAAGCCTCCAGACCTTGCTGAGCATGGATTTAGGCTCAGGCAGGCAATTCCCTCATGGAGACCTGGGAGGAGGGAGCCCACATTGCTCATGTGTGACATAAGGATTTTTCTTGCTTACATTTCATTTTCATTGAGCGGCTGCAGTGATACCTTCTCTTCCTAACCCCGAAATGTGCACACGGGGCTGAGCTGGGCTTGGCAGAGTCCTGGCCCAGATAAACACCCCATGTTGGTGCCCTTCCCAGCAGGGAAGGCTCCTGTCATCATAGAAGGGTCTCCCAGCTAGACCCCTCTGCCTTGCCTGAAGGAGATTCCCTTTGGCTGTGTTGCTCCTGGTGCTCCAGCAGATGCTTTTAACACGTATGTCCAAGGAGCCAGGTGATTCTCAGGAAACCATTCCGCGTGTGTTACACCTCCCCTCACACCCAGTGCCTGTAGTCTAACTATCCTGCAGCGTCCCCAGAATTTGGTTTCATGTTTTATTTATTTATAGGGTTTTTTTTCTACAGTGGGAATAAAGAACTGTGAAGGTTCCATGAGTACTGGCTGCAGCAGGATGCCAGTTTACCTGGGCACACAAGCGCTGAGCAGACTGGGAGCTCATCTCCCACAGTTACTTTGGCACAGAGCTTTGGTGTTTGCGTTCTGCAAATTTTTGGCCAAACAAAGCCAATTGTTCAATTATTTTTTTTTTTCTCTTTAAAGGCAGCACAGGAAGGATGGAACAGGCTTTGTTTTCCTGCCTGGAGGAAGGCATTGTTCCATCAGGAACCCACCACAACCCTCCACAGCCCCACAGGGTGACCCTGGGTATCACAGAGACCCTGTGTTGCTCGGGACAAGCTTTCCACACTCAAATAAAAATAGATTTTTTATTTCTGTGTTCTGTTTACTGTGCGTGGAAATCTGATTTTCCCTAATGGTCCTTTATAAATAGTTTCCACCCACCCTCTGCTTGAAAGCTTCTCTGACTCACATTGGAAATTAGGTTCTTCCCCTCCTCGCTATTGAGAACAATTATAGCTCTTTGTTCCGCGGGAATTAAGAAGCACAAGGGCTGAATCCAGCCACAGGAAAATTGTCACTCTCCTTTGTTTTCTGTCTGCAATAATTATCCTGCCAACTGCTCGCTGCCATCCTCAAACCCCGGGTGCCTCCACTGAGCACCCTCCATCCTCCAGCCCAGCCTGCCCTGGCTTTGTGCTGATTCAGGTTTTACTGGCTGCTGTTTGCCACATCTTTGATTTACCTTTTCCTTCCATTTCCCAACAGGAATGGCATTCCCTCCAGGACAGAGGCCCCCAGACAGGCCGGGCTGGCGGGGTAGGGGAGAAAACAAGAGATGCTGCTCCTTGGGAAAGACTCCGGGGTGTTGGTTGGTGCTCATAAGAGGCTGCAGCAGCTTTCCCCAAGGAGTCCCAGTTTTGGGCTACTCCCAGGTGAAGCCAAGGCGCCCTGGCCAAGGTGCCACTGTGGGGTCACATGGCTCCTGCTCTGATGTGCTGAGAAAAGGCTTCCCTGGAGCACAGTGTGAATCCACATCTCACCTGGAGGGAAGGAAAAGCCATGTATGTGGTTGTGCCACCTGAGGACGTGGGTTAGTGGTGGCCTTAGCAGAGCTGGGTTAGTGGATGAACTCCATTGTCTCAGCAGCCCTTTCCAACCTTTTCTGTGATTCCATGATTCTAGGAAAAGAGAGCAGGTCAGAGCAGGGGAAGGCAGCCAGGAAAGCCAACTGGGGGATAAACGCTTTTCCCACAAATCTTCTCCTGTGTGAAAACCCCTGTTTAAAAGAACACAACCAAACCCTGCCTGATTTGTTTCAGAGGATCCAAAATGACTCACCATTGACCCCTCCAGCCACACACTCATTTTTCAATAAACTGTTACTGGGATCTTATAAGCAGAGAGAGAGAACAAGCGGGTGAACGCGCAAAAACAACCCAGAGTGCCCTGGGGCTGCAATAACCAAGGCAGGAACATTTTAAATTATACCTTGGGTCAAAATGATTTTAGATTGATCAGAAACCAAAATTATCCCTGAGTTCCAGCTGATTGTCTGTGCCTCGGGTTCATCTGGAGGCTGCGTTTCTCCAGCAGCCACGTTATCATTATTACTGGGAGTGGGGATACATTGACTGGGGTATTTTAAGCAGCAGAGGAGAAAAGAAGGAGCCTTTGAGCCCTAAACACTCACCGTTTGAAGTGGTGTCCTGGCTGGAGAAATCCTGGGAAGCAGAAGAGAAAGAGGCTGTTCAGTGTGAAATGCTGCCGGCTCTTCAGAGCTTTGTAACTTCCACCTGAAAAGGGCACGTGCAGCTCTCTGTGCCCTGGGGACAACCTGGGACACCCCCACCAAGGGCTAAGCAGAGGCCCACCCATGGGGAACCAGCTCGCCTGGGTCTTCAGGCATTAGATTTAAAAAAAAAAAGAGAAATAAAATTTGTATTAAACATATTTCTTTATATAAGCTACATATTCATTATTTTATACATTCATTATTATATATTGGTTTATATTTATATTTTTATCATGTATATATTGTGTACTTTATTACATATATATTAGATATATATAAATCTTTTGCATGTTGCAACCCATTGGTACCTGTTGCACCTTGACATGTGTTGCTGCCACATTCCCTAGATACCTGTTTTATGCTAAAGCTCAAAGCTGCTGCAGGGACCCTCATTCCTTTACACTCAGTGCATCCTCTGTGGGGTCCCCCCAGTCTCCCTGAGCCTTCAGGCTCAGCCTGAGCCCAGGGAACAGCATCAGGAGGGAACAGCAAGGCAGGGAGATGCCTGCTTTTACAGTTTTCTAGTGTCTCAACCCCAAATATTATGATTTTGTTGGTCTAATGCACAAAAGTTAAAAATATTCTTTTCTGGTTGGTTTTGTCTTGACAATGTCTTGAATCTATATTGATTGTCATCTTGCTGGTATTGTCCTGCCAATGGATAACCCTTACTGGCCATGAATAACACATAATGGCCATGGATAACCCTTACTGGCCATGGATAACCCATAATGGCCATGGATAACCCCTAATGGCCATGGATAACCCTTACTGGCCATGGATAACCCATAATGGCCATGGATAACCCTTACTGGCCATGGATAACCCATAATGGCCATGGATAACCCCTAATGGCCATGGATAACCCTTACTGGCCATGGATAACCCCTAATGGCCATGGATAACCCATAATGGCCATGGATAACCCTTACCGGCCATGGTTAACCCCTAATGGCCATGGATAACCCCTACTGGCCATGGATAACCCTTACTGGCCATGGATAACCCCTACTCATTGGGCAAGTATGTTGGGATCAGCCTGAGCGTGTGCTTGGCTGGAAACCTCACCAGGCAGGAATGTCATCCCAGCTCCACAGAGGATGTTCCTCCGTCTGCCTCTCCCTGTGTGAGGCTGAGACGGCTCTGCTCGAGTTACCCCGTGAATGCTGCGATGTTTAATCAAGTGCAAAGAAGTTGTGTTTCCTGTCTCACTCTCCCAAGGACGCCCTTCTCGCCATTTGATTCATTCCTCTGGCATCCAGCTGCAGTGCACAGCACCGTGGAGCCGAGTGGGGCGAGGGGCAGCTGGGGCCAGGGTGTGCCTCTGTGCCCCGGCTTGGGCATGGGGGCACCCGGGCTTGCATCTTCCTCCTCTCCCAGAAAATGGAGAATTTTCCCACCAGCTGGGACCAACCCTGTGGGGTTTTTAGGTCTGAAGGGCAGGACATGGCAGGACCTGCTTAATGGGATCTTCAGGTGAGGAGCTGCTTGCAGAGCAACCAATGCTGGAGCATCTTCTGAGCGTGGAAGGGAACTCAGAGCCCTGCTCCCATCACTGCTCATCCTCTCTCCTCCTGGTCTCCTCTTTTCCTTGTGGTATTTTTTTTGTTTGTTTGTTGGGGTTTTTTGTGTTTGTTTTTTTTTTTGGTTGGTTTTGGTTTGATTTTGTTGGTTTTTTTGTTGTTTGTTTGGGTTTTTTAGCTTTTTCCAAACCTGAGGAACTGCTTGGTATCTGAAAGAAAGAAAGATAAAAATGACTGTGTGAAAAATAAATATTTAATTAAAAAAGCTCAAGCTCTCCCTTTCAGACAAGCATGACCTTTTATCACTGGCTTCATCCCACCGGAGCCTTGCTGTGCTCCTGGCCCCTCCTGGGTCTCCAGCTGGACAAAGGGTGCAGCAGCATGCACCGAGAAGAGAGATGTTTTCCCATCCAGCCCTTGTCACTGTACTCAGGGAGCCACACGATGAAGTTGCCGAGCTCCCGATGGCTCCCCAGGCTGTGACATGTTCAATCCCATCACAAATTACTGCTGGGGTAATGCGTGATTAGTCCAGCACAAAGTACCTGCTGGTCAGTGGAGGCTGCGGGAAGCTGTGCCAGCAGTGAATGTGGCAGCATAACGAGGTGGGACAGATGGGGAAACACCAGCCAGGTGTGGGAACGGGGCTACTGCTCTCCCAGGAAGGAAAGGAGAGGTGTGCAGGCAACAGGGTCTCCATGTGTGCAAGGCTGTCCTGCACAGAGGAGCCCTCCCCAGACCTCTTCTACATCCAGTGCTTGAGTCCTCAGCACAGGAAAAACATGGATTTTTGGAAAGGGTCCAGAGGAGGCCACAAAGATGCTCCGAGGGCTGGAGCCCCTCTGCTCTGGAGACAGACTGGGAGAGTTGAGGGTGTTCTCCTGGAGAAGAGAAGCTCTGGAGAGACCTTAGAGTCCCTTCCAGTGCCTAAAGGGGCTTCAGGAGAGCGGGAGAGGGACTTTGGACAAGGACCTGGAGTGATATGAGCCCCCTTCCAAGGGAGGGATAATTCCCTGGCTGTGCAAACGCAGTGGGCACAGCCGGCTCAGCCCCACCACTGCTTCCAGCTGCTCTGAGCATCCCTCAGATGGCAGGGCTGCTGTTTGGGGTGCGTGGAAGGCAGCCCTGTCTGTGGGGATTGTGGCTCAGCCCCCCAGAGCATCTCTAGCCACTGCTGGTCCCTGAGGAGCTGTCAGACTGCACCAACCTCTGCTCCCAACTGAGCTGCTTTGGATGTAAGGAAACAACATGGAGCTGAAACCTTCTGTGTCCTCTTTCAAGCCCCAGCCAGGGAGGACCCCGACATTTATTTGTGTTGAGCCAGAGGAAAACATCCCATGGCCACAGAGGGATGGCAGAAACTTTCTAGGAAAAGCAAACAAATAGTAGGTATGTCTGTGTTACATGAGCTTTAACTAAAGCCCCCGCTCTCTGCGGAGCACCAGCAAACGTGGTGGGAAATAAACCCAAAATTACCCGGCAAAGCCTATAATTGCATTTCCAAACCTGCAGCCAGTAATTCCCACAAGCACTAGAGCAGAGCTGCAAATAAACCAGCCACCGATGTGTTCTGCATGCAGGGGGATGTTCCACGACAGCAATGGGAATGTTTCCTCAGCTTGTAGGGATTTTCCCATGTGCCTTTTACCCCAAATAAAGTGATCACTCTCCAGAGCTGCCTCAGCCCTCACATGTTGGCAGAGCTCAGGGTGGGATCACAAATCCCTGTATTTGTGTTTTCTCTGTGGAGATGCCAAGCTCCTGCAGCTTCTCGTGGCACCGTGGATGTGGAACCTATGGCTGGGGGTGCCTGTGGTGCTGGGGGGACACAGACCCCGGGGCCACCGGGATGGGCCTGGGCAGGCAGGGAGGGCAGGGGGTGGCTGTTCATCACCTTCTGGGAGGGCCAGTAAAGCCCATTGGAACACTCAGCATTTTCAGGCTGTTTGGGTCTCAGTTCCTTATCCATGATATTTTTCCTTTTCCTTTTCCTTTTCCTTTTCCTTTTCCTTTTCCTTTTCCTTTTTTTTGTCTTTCCCTCTTTTTCTTTTTTTTTTCTCTTAATTTTCCTTTTTCCCCCCTTTCTCTTTCAATTTTTTCCTTTCCCTTTTTTCCCTTTCCCCTTTCCTCTCTTTCCCTCTCTTCATTTCTATTTTCTTGGAAACCCCTGGAGCAAGCCACCAGTGTGGGACGAGGCAGGGACAGGAGCTGAGGGGCCATAGTGCCCATCCCCCTGCCCTGTGGGTTCGGAGCTGCCCCTGTGCCTCCCAGACCAGGCTGGACAGGGCTTGAAGCACCCTGGTCTAGTGGGAGGTGTCCCTGCCCATGGCACGAGTGGAACTGGATGGGCTTTAAACCATTCCATGATTCTATGATCCTTCACTTCCATCACCCCCGTCCAATGGTGGCTTCACATACAACTACATCTCTGCGGTCCCACAGTTCCTCCTCACTCCAGAGGGCCTTGGGGGGGGCGACTTTGTGCTGCTGTGTGGGAGTTAAACACCACAGCACTAAATTCTCTTGGAGAAGAAACTATTTCACAGTTTCTACCTGAATTTCTGCTGCAGCTTCAAAGCGAGAGCTGCTCTCGGAGTAAATGGAGAGGAATTCAATAGAGGATCCCCTGAGCACAGGCAGGCACCTGCTGCCATTGGGTGGGAAGTTAGAAAGAGAAAATATATTGAAGAAATTGGAACAGGAGGCAGGAAAACATAAGTGGCTGCACAATAAAATTAAAATAAAAAAAAATTTAAAAAAAAGGAGTACGTGTTAGAGATGGAGCTGCTCCAGGAATGAAAGCACTGTGACGGGCAGGTGTTGATGCCACCAGGCATAACAGAAAAGAAAGAAAAATCAGGATAGTGTGGGGATTTTTTTAGCATTTATTCCAAAAACAGTTGCTGAACACGGTGCAATCTCTTTGATATGAAGGTTAATTGAAAGAAATGGTACAGACCCCTTGGAAGTCAGTCTGAAATAGCTCCAAAGAAGGAAAATTTGGGGCAAATAAAGAAGACAAAAGAAGACAAAGGAGAAGAAAAGCAGAAAGTTTAAGCCATACTTGGGAGAACAAAAAGGATCTGCACACCTGGCTCGAACCCCGCTGTCCCCACGGCCCAGCTTGTTCTCCAGGCAGTACATGGAGTGAACTGGGGTATTACTCCAGAAATACTACAAGCAAATATTGCAGGGTTTTCCCTGCCTGGTGACACAGCCAGAAAGTAAAGGAAAAAGGAGAGAAAGTTACAGCCAGACTCCGAACTCCCTTCCCAGGCCTTAACTCGAGTCATTGCAGAGGTCACGAACTACCCTTCGAGGACAGTTTTAGAAGTCTGTAGATCCTGTTTAATATTCTTCCCCCAGGCCTTTTTCTTCCTCCAAGCTTGGGCCAGAATGAGAAACGAAAACCCCGAGCTGGGAAATCCAGGAACAGTTCTGGGGTCTACAAATCCAATGAAAATCACCATGGGGTGCAAACATCATGGGAGAACTCCTGTGCAACAGTGTCAGAGCGAGTTCAGGATCAAAAGGGTTCAGGATACAGATCAGAACTGTTGGATGTCGCTCCAAAAATTTTAGCCTTCTCTCTAGTCAGCACTTCTCCAACCCAGCTGTCAGCATTCCAAAACTCTCTGCCACGGAGATCTCTGTCCGTAGGACACGGGTGAGCCCCGACTACCCACTCCCACACCTTGAGACTTCTCCGTGCTCCTGTTGTCGGCAGTGCACACCCCGACACGCAGAACCCCCCAGCCACCTGAGCCCCCCAGCCCTGGAACACATCCCATCCACGGCTCCCCTCTGCTGGGAGCTCTGCTGGAGAACGTCTCGCCCTTGGCTCCATCGCCAATATTTGAGCTCTGCAGTAATTGGCCATAGAAGCCTCATGGCGTTGATGTTCGCCTTGATTAGCAGAACGTGCAAAGCACTTACAATGCAAATTTCCCTTTAAAATGCCATTTCCTGCGAGCCCTCAATGAATCAGCTGCGGAGATCTCCCACTGAGAGCTCTCCTGCCAGTAAAAGTTGATAGTGCTAATGTTTGTGGAGTGGGAGCACAGAAGGGGGAAGAAGCACTAAAGCAAACTCATCCAAACCGTCAAATATTTGCAGAAAAATGCGCCCATTCTGTGCCCGATCCGTCCGATTCTCACCCCCCAGCTGATCGCAGCCACCCCCAGCCTCTTCCTTTCAGCCCCAAGATGCAGCTGTGTTTTCTTTGTTCGCACTCCCTTTGCAAACGCTGCTCTCGCCTTATTGAAGTCTTTGAAAAATATTCTGTATAGAAACAATTCTGCCGACACATCAGATTTCTCTGGGCTCCCTCTCCCCCCTTCTGCCTCTTCCATTTGCATGAGAATGGCCACGATGTTTTTGCAGCCATCACCTGGCATCGGGTCCTGCTGCCCTCCCTGTGAGGTCATTTCCTCTGCGTGACGATGCCATCGGCCCCAGGGGCACATGTCTGATGTCAGGAGGGTGGCCGGGGGGCCAGGAGGGGCGGCGAGGCTCTGGCAGCTCCCTAGGACAGGGATGCATGGCTTGCTGGCACATGGCTCCCAGCTCTTTGCTTCCCAGGCTGCTCCATCCCAGCCCATCCCTGCCACCCCCACCCTCTCCCTGTGGCCCCCCAAGAAGTTTCCTTCTTCCCACCACAGGGACAACTGCGAGGGCTGTAACTGGTGCAGAACCCACAGCAGGAGCATCGTCACCTCCCGGGAACTGTTGTTTCAAAACAGCATTTATCCAGGCAGAGGCTTCCTGGGGAGACTGTGGCAAAAGGAGCGGAGGGAGGGAGGTCAGGGCCCTGCACAAGAAGAGAAGGACGGGGAGGGACTTCTCTGAGAGAGGGGTAATTTATCACCACAAACACTCTGCTTTGCCAAACCAAAGAGTCCAGCAGTCCCACCGCTGCTTTCAGAGCTGGAGTGGGTCCAGGTCTCGTATCAAGGATTGGTCTAGGACTCTGGGCTGGGAGGCTCTGCTGGAGGCTCTGTCCTGCACGGCACAAAATGTGGGAATGGGTTTAAAGCCTGTGACAGCTTTTAGGAAAGAGGGACGTAGGTCTCACTGGGCAGACTGGGCAGTCTGCCATACTGCAAGGCTTCCCAGTTTCCCTGATGTTCTGGCTAAAGCGTGCCACCATTCCCAGATATTCCCATAGGCCCCAGCAGCTGTAGCAACATGTCCTTCCCAGCACTCGTCCCACTGAACCCTCTGGGACACCAAGGTGTCTGATGCACAATGGCTCAGCAAGTTCCACCAGTCCAGGTGTTCAAACAGGGCACCATCTGCACTGCAAGGACTCGCAGAAAGTGCTTCCTGGGAAAATTCCGATCCTGCTTTTCTGGGGATTCAAACCATTCTGGGACGAATAAGTACAGAAATATCTCACAAGATTACCTGGTGTGGGACCATCTGAGCTGTAGGTGCTGAGGTGCTTTCTCAGTCAGTTCCTGCGGCAGAGCTCTTGCGCCTCTGCCCACTGCTCCTCCTTTCCTCCCAGTGCCACTGGAACCAGTCATTCTCTGGTGTCCCCATTCCAAGTCCCGGACAGGCTGCCCAACATCACATTACACCCTCAGCTTGCTCCTCAGACAGACAAAAATCCCAAAGCTGGAGCCAGTCCAAACCAGTCTGTCCTCCCCTTCCCTCAGCACTCACGGGGAGCACAGGCTGGAGCAGAGCGAGGGTGGGCACGACCCAGGCTGGGACTCCCCTCCAGGCAGCATGAGCCAACTCTGTGTCCCATGAGGTAGGCAGGGAGCCCAAGTATGATCCCAGATTGATCTGATTTACAGTCTGTCATATTTTAAATCTCCCATTACTGTCATGGCCTCAGCCTTTCCTTCCTTTGTGTTCCAGATGGTATTTTTTCCATCTTATCTTCTTTTATCAAATTCTTGTTTCCTCCTTCTGGAATCACCACATTCCTGATCTATATGCAGATTAAACCCTGGGAACAGATGCTATTGTCAACTTTTATTAGTTTATTGCATTAAGAAAGGACAATATCTTTACAGTCATTGATATAAAATAAGACTCATCGTAAGTCTCATCTGCTGGAAGCGACAGCAGGAAAACAAAGACTCTTCTGAACTGGAGCCATGGTCGCAAATCAGGACCTGAGTACCGACACCCGAGACTGGGGGGAGCAGAGGGATCCCCGGCGTGTGGAGGTTGTGCCACGTCCCACGCACGTGGTGGATGATCCCAGAGTTCGGCATGGAGCCTCACAGGGAGGATGTCAGCCCTGGGAGAGGCAAACCATGAGGCCACTTCAGCTGTTTGTATCGCTCTCTTGATTTGTGTTCTACTGAAACAGAGTCCTTCCCTTCCGCCACCGCTGGGCCCCCACTCGACCAGCACAGGCAGGTTTCTTCCCCGGCCTCACACTTTGCCTCTTCACTGCTTGTGTATTTCCTATTTACACACAGGCCTCCAGCTGCAGATCGTGTTGCAAAAAGTCATTCAGAGCTCTGTTTGGTGAAAGATAAGAGAGGCAGGAGAGCTGCCAGCTCCATGAGGAGGGAAGGGAGGGAAGGTACTCGCAGCCTTTCTTCCCTTGCTCTGGTCGGGAACTCGAACTTGACTCCCCTGGACTGAGGGAAAAAGCTGCCACTCAGCTGAGTGTTTGGTATCTGCTGGGCAGTTGGATGGGCATGGCAAGTCCCTCCCAGCTGGAAATAGTCTCTCCTCTCCTCTCCGAGCAGTTTGCTGCTGCTTAGGGGGAGCAAAGCCAAGTGAAAGCAGAGCAGAGGGGATGTAGGAGAAACTGGGCTGAGCTGCACTTTCAGAAGCAACCGGGTTTACGTCGGATGGTGTTTTCCTGGCGGTTTTCCCGGAGCGCTGCGTGTTTGCTGTGTGGGGGCTGCTGGGGAGGGGGATCTGGGGGTCACGGGGGAGCGGCGCTGCTGGGGGGGCTCAGGAGAATCGCTACTCCCTCTCCCTGCTGGGATGGAACCAGGTTAATGGGACAGATATTTTTAGTGCTGACTGGCCAAGCCGGTGCTGCTGGTGGTACTTAACCTGGAGCCACACAAAGCAGGTGAAGCAAAGCTCTTCGAAAAATGAGATTTTCTGCACTTGTCTCTCTGCTCACTTTCCCCCAGCTCTGTGCAGGGAGTGGGGCACCCTCCGAGTGGGCATCCACCCCATCTCCCTCCTTCATCCTCATGTTTTGCTGTGTCACAATAACTCAGTGCAAAGACCAATTATGCTGCAATACCAGATGGAGGCTCTGTCTCTCCCAGCCTGGCAGCAACTGGCTCGCAGAGTGCCTCTCTCTCTTGCCCCTGAGCCAACCTTGGTGCACCATGGATCACTTTTGGGAGGATTATTTAACTCCTGCACCTTTCCAGGCACTGCGGTCTCAGCATGGCTGCTGCCAGTATCCACACGGCACAGCAGCTACTGCAGGTGAGGCTCCAGCTCCCTGGGAGAGACAGAAACACTTAACTCCATTACCCAGTCACTTCCACTTCCAGGGGCTGCAGCTGAACCAGAGCAGGGAAGCACCAAAGGCAACTTCTTGTCAGTGTGATTTGAAGTGACGCCCCCATTCCTTTCCTGCAGCCCTGAGAGACCTCCTGCTCTGCACAGCTCTGGTTTGGTCCTTGTGTTTTGTCTTCCGAAATTCCCTGTGCAGCAGTGTTGGTGGGTATGATTCCACCTGCCCTCAGTTCCAGTGGCCTCACAGGGGCAGGTAAAAAAATAATAAAGAAAAAGGGAACACAGCGATCCCTGTCAGCAGTGACATGTGGCTGTCTTTGGAAGTGGCCGATGTCATACACCTCCCTTCCCAAGGAAGCATCGCACCTGGCAGGATGGCACAAGGGAGCACAGGGCTCAGAGGGGCTCCATCCCATCCCCTGCCCTCAGTCAGCAGGGGGGAAC
>VWZF01005173.1:553902-567767 GCA_013396755.1 Sclerurus mexicanus | reverse complement strand
CCCCCCCACCTCTGCTGCACATCTCTTGAGGGACCAAATCCTGCACCTGCAATTGCTCTGCATGTGACACCTGTAATCCGGGTGTGTTTACATGAATTCCAGTTAGAATCTGCATTCCAGCATGGACTGAAGCTTCCCCCGCAACCAAAGCACTTGGTTTCCTTTTCCTTTCTCCTTTCCCCTCCTTTTTTCCCCTCCTTTTTTCCCCTTGTTGAACTCCGTCCTGATTTCCCCAGGGCTGGCAGGCACAAGGCAGCCCGTGCAGCATGAGGGAGGTGAGAGGAACCTGCTGTGGGATGGGAATGGCCACTGGCTCCTGGACTCAGCTGTGATGGGAGCCGGATCCCCACTGATTGCAGGGGTGCCAGGGACTTGGAACAGGCTGGATTGGGTCATGGGCTATAATTTGGTCCAGGCTTTGTAAATACATTGATAACACCCAAAAGAGAAAAAAGGAACACAAACTCTGAGGATATCCTGTGAGGAGGCAGATCAGAGCTGTGTGTCCACGTGTTCCCAGGTTGTGTTCTCCTGGGGCAGTGCCTCGCATCGGCCACCAGCTCAGCATATTGCAGCTCCGTCCTCTGTGATGACTTTGGGAAGCGCTGAGGGATGGGAATAAGGAGCCATGTGAGCTTTTTGCACCCCTCATGAGCCAACTGGCAGGATGAAGTCCCAGCTGCTTTCCAGCCTTCTTGGCTTCCCTGGAGAAGGGCTTGATTCTTGATCTTGGTGCACCAGCAGACACTTGTTTCCCTTCCTAAAAGCAGGTCCCATGGGCAGACCCCAGCTTGGCCTCAGCACACCTGTCCTGCCCTTCCTTTCCATTTTCCCTCTGTTTTTCCCCTTTTCTACATCCTCTGGGATCCCTCCACCCAGACAGCATGGAGATCACAAGCAGAGAGGCAGTGTTGGGCTGTTCTGAGATGTCTGGTTTGGCACAGCAGGGCTGGGGGTACTCAGGGATGGAGGGGACAAGAACCATCACGGAGGGACCCCAACTCACTCCCTCTGGAGCCAGGGGAGCTCCCGGCTGCGTGCTGGGGGAGGGAGGTTTCAAAGGAGCTCATCCCAAGGCCACATCTGCTGCATGTGTTTAAAACAACTCATTAAAGTTCCTGAAAGGCCTAAAAAATGAGTAATTCTCTAAATGAGGGAGGCTATAATAGCTCTCTAACAAGCTGTAATAGGAGGCTGGTGAGTGTCTCCGGAGCTCGTGGGGCCCCCCCCATCCCAAAAAACACGGGGATGGAACACGGGGTCCACGTGGGGGGGACACGGGCCTGGGCAGAATGAGCACCCAGCTGGAAAAGATGGGGTGAGGGGAAACCAACAGCCAGGAATAAACAGATTTCAAGGCTCTGGAAGCAGTAAAGTCTCCAGGAGATTTATGGGGGAACCAGTCTCCAGTTGTTGTGATGTGACCTTACCACCTGCAAGGGCTGGGTTTGTCCTGCTGTTTGGGGCAGGAGGGGACATTCTCCTTCCCATTAAGCCATGCACATGAAGGCACAGAAGCCCAGCAGGAAGGAGGTGGTAAAATACCCCGGGGAAAACCTGGGGAGCTCTCTGCTCTCTGCACATTCCCCACAGCTCCTGGGGAGTCCGGATGGTGGGAGCTCCTCACCCCACCACTGCCTTGCTGTAGAGGGATCCCACAGCCAGGATGGAGGCCAGGGAAGGGGGCACTCCCTTGTGGGGTTCTGCAGTTGTCTTCCAGCTGGATCTGATGCTTTGGAAACTGTTTGGATTGCTTTTCCTTCTTCACCAAGCCAACACATCAGCACATGCCGCCTCTTCACCAAACACCTCCTGCTCTCACAGTGTCCTCCCCGGCATCGGTGGTGGGATGGATCCACCAGCTGGCACCAGGGTTGGGCTGGCTTCCCGTCACCATTGCCAGCGAGCAGATGACATTTCATTGGGCTTCCAAAGGACTGGAGCACATTGGAAATTCAGGATTCAAGATGTTCTGCTCTTGTGAACAGCCCACACTGCTATATCAGGGAGATGATGCACCAGCCTCCTGGCACGTCTCCGGGCTGTGACATCATGGGGGGACATAACTCATCAAGCTCTGCCTCAACCTGAGCCACACGTCCCACCCACTCCTTTGGGGCTGCTTCGTCCTTGGGATGAGGATACTTCCCAGGATCAAGGGAATTTGAGATGGGAATTGGGGGCTTAGAGCAGCCTCTGCTTGCCCAGATCTGATGTGCCACCTTGTGAGTGGTACGTGGAGCCAGCAGGATGCACAGAAGGAGGCACAAAGGACAGTCAGGATTGTGTTCACGTCATGTCTGGAGATACTCCACAAGTTCTTCTTTGTTTCCTAAGGCTCCGGGTCCTGGCAAAGCAAGGTTGAAAGATTTTGTTTAAAAACATCCTCATGGCCACAGGAAAGAAAACTTGTGAAATAGGAGCAAGGTTTCGCCAAAGCACCCTGAGAGTCTGGAGGAGAACCCCATCAGCCTCGCTCCATCTCCTGAGTTACACATTAGGATTTCTCTCAAGGTGTTTTTGGGTTGGCCTTGACTTCCAACCTCTCAGGTTGTCACTTGAGTATTACAAAATAAACTCATTTAACCCAACCTGGGTCCTCCCTGCTCCCTCAGGAGTGTTACTGCAGCTGGGCCACTTCTGGATTTCCTCTGCCTGAGATCACCTTTGCTGAAAATAGGACCCACAAGGGATCAGATGTGTCTCAGCAAACTTCAGGCCTGCTAAGGCTGTGACCTCCTCCATTATTGATCCTGCAGTGCTCTCTCCTCCCTCTGCAGCACACACGGTGTTGGGATGCAGTCCTTGGAACCCGGTATTCCAGAGGCATGGCTGTGGGATGGGCTGATGTCACTGCTGCTGTCTGGGCAGGAGTTTATTTACCCAATTGTTATCATTAAATTCCAGTCAGTCATCCAGGTGTCATCTCCAAGAGGAAGGTCAGGGAGAGGAAAAGAAATGGGAGAGAAACAAGAGAGGCTGTGAGATCTGCAGATGCATCCTTTGCCATGCCCAGGGATGTTAGAGCTTCTCCTGGATAGGTTTAGGGAGTGAGATTTGTGTGTGTGTGTGAGAGAGAACGTGTGTGTGAGAGAGAACATGTGTGTGTGGGAAGGAAGGGAGGCAGGGAGGGAGGTGCTCTGGATTTCTTTGCTCTTCCTTGCCCTCCCATTGAACAGATGCTGTGCCAGGAGGTGTGGATGGGGCTGGGGGTATAAAGAGAAGGTGATGCCCTGGGTCACCCATCTGGGGACACCTCAGAGAGGTACTAGGGATAAGCACAGCCTATCCATGATATGATATTGGTATTCTCAACCATTTGGGCTCTGATGCTGAGTGGGACCTTGAACCACCTCTTCTTTACCCAGAGGCAAGTTTCTCTGGAAAAGAGGGAATGGGAAAATCTTCTCACCTCCCAGCTGCCCACATGGCTCATGGCTACAGAGCTGCCTTCCTCCCTCTCTCACACCTCCCTCCACTTCTGCAAAGCCATGGGAGATGTTAGATCATTTTTCCAGCTCCTCCAGGTGTCCATAAAACTAGCTGCAGAATCCTCCTTGGAAAGGGGAGCAGCAGTGAGGAGGAAATCCAAATCCACAGCAGTGCCACTGCCTTATGGTTTTCCTGGGGAAGGGGAGCAGCTCAGTGGAAAGCAGGGGCTGTGCCAGGGGCTCTCTCCAGAAGGAGACCCTCCAGATGGACAAGAGGCTCCCTCCCATCTTCATCCCATAAAAACCCAGGGCATTTTCTGCTATGAAGTCCTATCCAGTATCCTCCAGTTTAGCTCTTGCTCCCATTTCACTGGGAGCCACCACTCCTTGGGAAGGGTGGGGAGAAGTGAGAATGGGGAGAACTTCAGCCTGGGGAACAGGGCCAATACTGACCCAGACCACCAGAGCTGGCAGAGCCTCTGCCCTTCAGAATATCCCTCCAGGGAGGATTCCAGGTGGCTGCGCCGGCTCTGAGCAACATGGGGTGTGAAGTCATTGGGGCTGGGGAGAGCAAACAGCTCTACTGGGCACAGGGAGAGGGATGGTTTGAGGATGAGATGGTGGTGAGCAGCAGGTCTTCCCTGGACTTTCATCACGTCTGGAACATTAAAAATCTGCCAGATGGGGGAGAGGGACTAGGCTGGGGCAGGTGGAGATGCTGGGGTGGGGTGAGAAGGGGGTGCAGCAGCGAAAGCCAATTCCTTCTCTTCTTCTATTTCCTTTTTGTGCAGGCAGGAATGATCTCATGTTTTGTCTAATCTAAATTCTGTCAAGCAAGCAGGGAGCAGAAAAAAAGAGACAGAAAGCGAGCAAGGGAAAGCTGCACAGTTAATAAAAATCTGCTAGACACATGTTCCCAAGCCCAGGGAGGGGAAGGGGGAGCCAAGCTCTACAGAGCCTTGCGAGACAATGGGAAAGAGTGCTGGGGTCTGTGAACGCCCTGTGGTGAGATTCTTCCTCTTCTTCACCTGATGGGGAGCAGTGCAGCCAGGGCACAACTGTCCTGGGGTTGTGGAACTCCTTGTCACAGGGGGTCTGGCATCACTGGGGGCTGCCACTGGGTTGGTGGCCAGTCTGAGACCCTTGTGTCCCTTCACCTGTGTCTCTGATGCCTCCCAAAGTCATTAGGAAAGAAGGAATACCAAACATTCACATGGCACATTTGCTTTTCGTCTTCTCACTCGCTAAATCATATGGAGCAGGACAATGCTGCCTTGACTGTGCGTGTGGAGGGAGGCTGAGGGGAGGCTGAGAAAAGCCCTTTCTTCCCATTATTATCCTCCAAAAAGGTTTTCTCACCTGATAGATTTCATTGGCTTTTGTTTTCCTTCCCACAGCATCCGCACATGCAGGAGCGTGGGGCTGTGGGAGGCACGGCCAGGAGGACCAGCCTTGCTTGGGGCATGTCTGAAGCCAGTTGACGCCAGTCACAGGGGTGGCTTTGCTTTGAAATGTGGCTTTTTCCAGCCAGAGTTGTTCCTTGCTTGGCTACAGAAACATCTGTACCAGCAAAAAGCAGGAGGTGTTATGGGGGTAGGAAGGGAAGACTGGAGGTTGGAGCAGCCCAGTTTGGCTTCACTGCTGGCTCACAGTGGCAAATGCTTGTCACATCAGCTTCTGTCACATCAGACTCTGTCACATCCATGCTCAGATATCAGCGTGACAACTTCCCAGTGGAGAGGAGTCCTTGCCTGTGTCTCTGCAATGTCCCTGCTGGTGTCTCTGCAATGTTCCTGCTGGTGTCTCTGCAATGTTCCTGCCAGTGTCCCTGCTCGTGTTCCCGGTGTCCCTGCCTGCACTGCCCAAGTTGGCTTTGGTATGTTGTGCTCTGGTTTGCCTGTGTTGCCTCATCACAGAGTTTGATGGATCCAGTGTGCCCTAAAGGCAGCAGAATCACCAGCAGGGCCAATCAAAGGTGGCCTCTCTGTTGGTGTCTCCAGGAGGTCTCAGGATGGGAAATGCTTCCTGGTTTGCTGGTACCCGGCTGCTGCTCCCAACACTGCCCTGATCCACAGGGAATTTTAAGAAATGAATCACTGTGAAGGATGAGGTCACAGAGTCACAGAACCATTCAGAGCACAAAAGTCCTCTGAGATCATCAAGTCCAACCATTCCCCCAGCACTGCTAAGGCCACATCCGCACACACCTTTTCCATCCCTCCAGGTGAGATGTGTATGTTCACTGTGCGCCAGGGAAGCATTTTCTCACCTCACCAGAGCAGGAGCTGCTGTGGAGGTGAGCGGTAACACTGCTCTGGTTGGTACGTCCTACAGGTGTCCATCCCAGACATGCCCAGGGATGCTCCATGTCTCCTGGTGAGGTCCCTCCATCCTCCCCGCAGTGACGTGGCTCCAGGAGCAGGGCTGAGAAGGGCAGTCTGGTCACAGGCAGAACAGGGAGAACAGCGATGGAGACTAAGGAGGGTGAGGGAAAAGCTTGATCAAGGTCTTCAAATGAGGATCCCAAAATACATTCCCAGGCCACAGAAACCACACCGGAAAATTGGCTTCGCCTTACGTGCTGTCAGGGATGGAGAAGGAGAAGGGGCTCAGCAGAGCCCAGATGGGGCCTCTTGGTGTCGATTAACAAAACAAACAAACAGCATTGCCCTAATGAGCTCCGGCTTGAGGGGAGGAGGGGGATTGGAACAGGCTGCCACCACTGCCATGTGCTCTGGGCTTTGGGGCAAGGGCCCCATCCCTGCAATCTGACAGTGCCCATGGCCCCTTCTTGAATCAAGATTCCCCTGAGCCCCACAGAGTGGTCCGTGGGCACGGGGGGATGCCACCAGCATTTTCCTGCGTGTCCCCAGATGGGTTGGCCTCTCACATTCCCATTGTTTTACCACAGAACACAGTGTTCAAATCCAGCCTGTGTACCTCTGGGATGGACCACAGCGCATTTCGTAAGGGGCAAAGGATCTTCTCCCATGTCAGCAGTAGGGCCGTGGGTGGCTCTGCCCATGGTGGCTCTGCCCCAGGGATGCTCTTGGTGTCCCCCCAGGTGCTGAGAGCAGCCCTGCTCCCAACCCTGCCCTTCCACTGTGGAGCAAGGCAGAAATCTACCATTACTCGACTGCTTGTAATAAAATCCCATTGCTTGTAAAACCTCTTTCAAGTGAGACCCCAGATGGCATTTTTTCCTTGCTCCGCCTGCCCGCAGCAGTGATGGAGCCAGAACTGCTGCAGCCGAGCTGGGGCTCCACTCCAGGGGCTTTTCCCCACTCCCCTTTCACCTCTTTCTCCATCTTCGGGGTCCATTGAAGCTCTCCCTTAACTGCTGGTGCATGAGAGCCCCCACCCCTGGCAGGGCCCCTCTACTCCTGCCTGCTGGAGAGCAGGAGGTGAGCACAAACCACCCCATTTGCCCAGCCCTCAGCACCTCCTCAAGTCCTCAGTGATGTTAAAGGTCCCTTCCAGCCCAACACATTCTGTGATTCCGTGATTCCATGACTCTCATTTCCCACCAGGCTTTCACATGATTCGTGTGCAGCCAAGACCTGAGTATTTTAAACAAGAGGCACAAAAGCGTAGGAGAGAGATGGATGCTGGTACAAAGGTTCCTCTGATTTCCCACCACGTATTTATTTACAGCACTCTGGGTGTATCCCTGGACTCCGCTTGTGCTCTGAACACCCCGACTTTCCTGCCACTGTCCTGGAACACCGAGTGGTTTTGGGGGCCTGGTGTGCCGGGGCAATAATGAAACCCGTCTGGGAGCTGATCACTCCTTTATCTCCCCTGCTCCGTGTTCCTGAGGACCACGTTTTTAATTTGTGTTGGATAAACAATATGGGATTGTGTACGCAAAGAAGCTCTAATTATCCCCTCGGGTTGTGTTTCCTTAAAGGAAATGAACTGGGCACGGCGTTCCCGCTGCAGAGACGCACCGGTGCAATAGCTTCCAGATTGCTCCCAGTGCCACGGGAATCTGCAGCTCCGGCGGCCCCCGGGACACGAGAGGGGTATTGTGTGCTCTCCTGGGGACTGGCTGCAAACATGGGAGGCCCTCCTACAGGAATAAACACCCCCGTGAAGCATGGGGGCCTCCAGCACAGCCCGGGAAGAAGACCCGAGCCATCCTTAGACAAGCTGTTACTGACCAGAATTGCCTGGTTATTCACCCAAATGGAGCTGCTGTAGAAATGCCACCTCGTGTCCCTGTAGGGGCTGGCAGAGCCCAGGTCCCTCTGCGGCTCCTGAAGTCACAGATGCTTTGAGATAACCCATGGGCAGGACCGCCTGCCCATGCAAGGGAGATGATCCATGAATCCCGGTATTTATCCTGCTCCACGACACTCAGCAATCTTTATTTACACTGCTGACAACTGCTCTGGGCTATTTTTAGGCTTTATTGCTGATTGTATCGACAACGTTCTGGGCAGTTAACTTGGCAGAGGGGAGTTAATTTCAGGGGCTTCACCCCTCTGGGGATCTGCCATCCAACCCTGCTTAGGAAGCGTGGAAACCATGGTGGATTCTCCTCTTAGTGCACTGGCCTCCATGGATCATCTCGTAACTGCACTGATGGGCAGGCTGGGGATGGCACCCGTGCCCAGGGAGGGCCACTGAGACTTTTCAGGGAGGATGGCTCCTCCAGGATGGCTCTGAGATGGGTGGATGCTCTGGAAAGAGCAGTCCCTGAGCCCCCTGAACCCCCCAAGCCCACTGCCCCTTCCCAAGGGTTTGGTTCTATTATTCCTGCACCAGGAGTGAGCTGTTCCATTGACACCAACACAGCCAGGGAGAGTAAGGACTGGAATTCTGTGACTGGCACAGGGGGTCAAGGGGGTCCAGTGGGTTGGGTTTTAGGGTCCCAGAGCTTCAGGCGTTTGTGCAGGAGCTGGGCAGAGGGATGGACTGAGTGCCTGGCAGTGCCTAGGGATTCCTCCAATGTAAGGCAAAGGGAGACACGCAGATAAGTGTGGATGGGAAGTGAGGGCATGGTGGTCCCTCACTGCCCCCCAGCCCAGGGCAGCCCCCTCAGCCCCCCCAACCCCCTTGTTAGCAAACTGCAGCGAGGGGCCGCGTGGCCATCCCGGTGTAACCCAAGCCCATTCCCGGTGCTCACTCGCTGGGAACCAGCTTTACCGAAGGATTTAAATTCAATTTGTTTTATTGAAGTTTCTTTCTTTTCCCCCGCCCAATGCATCAAACTATCACTTTACTGAGATCAGCTGCTCTCGGCCTCCTCTGAAAGCCCCCCTCTCTGCTGCCCCCCTCCTTCGCCCCCCACATCCCACTGTCTGGATGAGCCTCTAATTCTTTCTCCTCTTTCAAGCCCACCAACGCTTCCTGCAGTATTAGCCGTAGAAATGCCACGAATTTCCTTTGTGTTCCTGCTTGAAAAAGGCAGAGGGGGAAAGGAGAAAAAGCACAGCGCGTGGCAGCGCTCGGGCTGACAATAATCTCTGCGGTTTTTCTCCCAGCCCCAAGTTTATCCCTGTGCAATTCAGCGTAGGAAAGCTAATAACGATGTGTCAGGAAGAGCTGATGGATATTTGCAGAGTGAACGGCGGGGCCAGCACTGCCTCCTGCTCTCCCACCCAGGGTTTATTTGTGTCTAAAGACCCCGGCCCTTTCATGCTTTTTAATATTAGTGATTTACAGGGGTGGTGTCTCTATTTTTTAGGCTTTCTCATTCCCCTCCTACTCACCCCCTCCAGAAAACCCCAGATCCCTGCCTTGATTGCTCCTCGGCAGCTCTATCCTGTCGGAGTCTGTGCAGAGCAGGGAGCTGCACAAGGGCAGAGCCCAGCACTGTGCAGGGACCCACACCAGTGGCACTGGGACATCTCCCAGCACCATCCCAGTGCTGGGGCTCGTTGAAACAGGGTGACATCAGATAACAGGCAGGGCCCACGGACAGGCAGCCCATTATCCTGCTGCCTCTGCATTCCTGAGCACAGGAGGGCTCTCCTGGACCACGACCCTGTCCGGATTTATGCCCCTGTTTATCTGTCAAGCCATCAGTGGGGAGGGTGGGAGGAATATTGAGACTCAATGCCAGGAGGTGGACACTCTCCTTTGCCCTCTCTTATGTGTAGGTCCTGTGCAGGAGGAACAGAACCTGGGAATGGGGCACATCCTTGGGATAGGGCACAGCCTGGGGTTGGGACACAGCCCGAGGATGGGACACCCAGTGTCCCCAGGAATGGGATTACCGGCCTGGTTGCACCTGGAGGTGGAGAACTGTGAGCAGTGGTGCCTCCCCATGGGTTGCACTGGAGAAGGGACATGACTGCTCTGTCCTTCAGAGAGACTGAGATCTCCAGGGATATGAATTGTCTAGAGGAGGAAATCCAGAGCTTACCTCGTCCCAGACCTCCCTTCCCACCCTGACAGCTCTCTGGAGCCTCAGACAGGATGGAACATTCTTCCTGCCGGGGAAGGGGAGGGTGCTGGGTCTGAGTGTTCCTTGGTGCCAGCAGCTCCTATGTGGAATACTGGAGCTGCAGTGGGAAAGCCAATCTGGCTCATAGGGTTTCCAGCAGCTACCAGTTTCTAATATTTTAAAGCATTTGTTCACAACACTTATTTATTTGGGTTCCTTAAATCTGTGGAGGGAATTGCCTCAGGCTCACAAGAGCTCCCAGAGCTCCTGGCTGGCATCAGACAGGGGTGAGAAAACCCACAAAGCTGTTAACACAGAAGAAAGTAAAAAAGACAGAGGATCAAATCCTTGTTTTCACTACCTGTGACCTCCAAGTCACAAATAACAGGGAGGAGGTGATGAAATGCAGCTTCGGACCAAGCACAGCATCCTCTGCTGCTCCAGGATTTTGGCTGCACCAGCAGCAGCTCAGGCCTTACACCTCACAGATGGCTTGTTCTGGGGAGATTCCCAAGTTACATCTTCCCTCTCTGCCTTTTCATACAAAATGGGACCATCTGTCTGTTCCTCCCCCCATTTTCTTTCTCTGCACAAGTCATACTGCTGCTCAGTGCACACACAGGCTCCTTCTTCCCCAGAGTCTTCCTCGGGGAGCACGAGTGGGCCCTGACCTCCCCCAGATCCCGCTGGCCTTGGTGACCTCTGGGCTCTCCTCACCTTTGCAGGGGTTGCAGTGTTCTCTAAATCATCAGTCTTGAGAAAAATCTCACATAACTGGCTGCTCATTTTGGGGAGGGTGTCATTAAAAGGCACTTTTTTCCCATGTATTTGGCCTGTGGGAGGTGTCCCTGGGCACTGGTGTTCTCTGCTCACTGTATCCCACAACGGGTAAGTTTGGCAGGGACTACAGTGGGGCCATCTCCTCCTTTTGTGAATCAGGTGCTAAGGGTTATGCCCACATCCATGGACAGAACTGCAGATCACCCACACGCTGGCACACCTGAGTGCACTGAGTGAAATAGTGCCTGGGAAGTTCCTGCCTTATCACACCTCCAGCTTCCGTAGGATCACACCACATGGGATACATGCATCCTGCACGGGGTTCAGATGCAGCTGTGAAGGTGAGTGAATACGAACAGTCACCTGTGCTCCGTGGCTGAGTTTTTGTGGGGAAGGACTGAATGTGAGATGTCACAAGTGACCAGGATGAGGGGACAGGATCACCTCTAATTAGCCAGCCCAGCTCTCCACAGCATCTGCTTCTCCTCTCTGCCCTTCCCCTGCCCCAGACCTGCCCTCCGAAGTGAAAACTGCTTATTTCCTCAGTGGAGAACAAACAGCTTCCTCAGTTCTGGGCTCTTCTGCTTTATTATCTCATCCCCCTGCACCCACCACTTGCAGTGGAGAGTCCCTGCACTGGAGCTGCAGAAACAATTATGTTTTCATTACCAAAGCAAATTAAGGCGCTTGCTTAATCGAGTTTATTAAATACCAGTGAAGTCCCTGGGTAAATGGATGGCAAAGCAGCTTCCTATGCTCAGCTCAGGGAGGAAACAGAACTGTAATCAAGGCGATGGACCCGCAGGGCTGGGTGGGCACGGCTGGGTGGGAACCACAGGATGTTCCCTGTTCCTGGGACAGCACCGGCCTGTGGCACATGGCCTGGCTGTGGGACCTATTTGAGGTCTCTGCCCCTGTGTCCTCCCAGCCCTGGGGCACCCCACCAAGGCTGGGAGCTCAGCAGGAGCAGGAAGGGACAGGCTGCAGGGCAAGCCCGTTTCTTCTCTGGATCAGCACTTTTCCTCCCTTTCCCATGGCAGCCTTTGGCGGATTATTTTTAGCTCTGTTATTTCCCTCAGGCCAACTTTTCTGTAACATTTCATCCCTTTCTCCATGTTTCTGGTTGTTATGTTCCTCCTTCAAGCCGCCTTCTCCTCCAGATCTCCATCTGCCTTCCCCCCTCTCCAGCCTCTCAGGGAATGAGGGGTGTGAGCTCGGAGAGGGGATGGGATGGGGCGTGGGCAGAGGCTGAGCCAGGCTCCAGCAAGGAAGGGCTCCAGGGACAGGATTTTGGGAAGCTCTCCCAGCATCGTCAAGGGTATTCTGCAGTGGGTCAGGTGGGAGGAGCTGGAAATCCCCTGGCAGTGCCCCAGAAAGCGGGTGTGTTCCAGCAGATCTGCCAGGCAGGAGCGAGGAGGAGTGAGGGAGGCTGAAGACACCCCAGATGTGCAGCTGATTCCCTGCACCCTTTGCCAGGACTGGTCCCCAGCCCAGACGAGGGGCTTTGCTCAATCCCAAAACCTTTGGCAGGAGAGGGACGGCTGGGGAGAGGAGCCCTGAGCCACTTGTTCCCTGTGTCCCCTGGGGCTTGCAGGTCCCTGCCAGCGAGGTAAAGGGTGACAGAGGGTCTGGGTGTCCTCCTGTGCCTCCCTGGCCCCTGTCCCAGTGCAGACTGGCAGGCACCGAGGCACCGGGGGGCTTCCTTTCCCCAGGTGTTTTCTCTCTTTAAGCCTGGCTGTGCCACACAGATGAATGGATTTTAACAGACCAAACCCAGCTTATTAAAAAAAAAGATAACCAAAGTGTCAGGGCTGATTTGAAATGGAAAACAGGGTCTGGGAAAGAAAAAATAAAAAGACAAGACTCTTCTCTCTTGAAGTGCATCAGGGGACAGAGAACGGCCTCTTCCCAGTTTCTCTTTATCCTTCCTTTTCTCCCAAAGCCAATGTCTTCATTATTCCTTGTGCAAGCCCATCCCTCCCCCAGCTCTGCTCGGGCAGCAGCAGCGCTGGGGAGGGGGCTCTGACAGAGGTCTGTGCCCTGGCTTTGTGCCCAGAGATGGGCAGGGACTGGGGGATGCCCTTGCCAGCCCCCTCCTGCTCTCCAGGTAGCAAAATACATGAGGTGTGGAGCAGCAGCCCTGGGTGCCTCGGCAGGGCTGGGGCAGGAGCAGGTGGGGTCCTCTCTGTCACAACATCCCTGCACCATCCCTGCTACCTTTGTCCCCACTGGGGAAGGAGAGCCCAGACTTCTGAGTTTATTTCGCTTTCCTCTGTCACAGCTGTGGGACCTCAGAGGAATCACAGGAAGGTTTTGGGTCTCTCCACTTGCTCTCCCGAGAGCTGATGCTCCAGCACCCACAGCATCAGCCATCGAGCACCCTGAGCATCTCCCTCTCATCTGCATGCCTGAGCACTGGGGACTGCTTCCAGCCCTGGATTCGGGGACATCTCCCAGCAGAGTCTCTGGCCCCTTGCAGCCTCAGGAGGGGAGGGGGATCAGTGCCTCCAGCTGCTGCCCAGTGGTTCCCATCATCTCCCCCCTGCCGACCCCACATCTGAGGACTCACCTCATCTGGAAAGCTGGTTTATCACCTTGTGTGTTATGGCTTCTTTGTAACAAATCACCCCAGAGAGAACCAAGAAGGTTGTGATGGCTTGGACTGAGCAGTAAAACCCAGGTTTATTCATAAACCCAGGGTATTCATATTTTATAACGTGAAATCTCTGCTTGCTCTGTGAGGGCCCGGGAGCTCGGTGCCTTTCAAGCTCCTGAATAGCAAAATAAGGCTTGAAAGGGAACACTGCTGAGATATTTTCCATCATTTAAAGCAGGGGGTTTAATTCTTTCTGTTTCCATCTCTCTTGCTTTCCCCTTCCATCCCTCTCCTCTATTCCCTCAGTCTCCAGAGAGGATGTTCTGAGACCACCAGCCCCAGGGTCGGGGGGTGGGGGGGTCGGACTGAACAGTGGGGGGTGAAAGGCGCATTTTCACGACTGGAAGTCACTCGTGAGAGCTCCCTGCGCTTGGAAAGAGCAAAGATTCCAGCAGCCACCGGTTCCCCGGCAGGTGTCACCGGCAGCGCGTGCGGGATGTCACCTCCTGGGCAGGGGGGCCGGGGACGCTCCTGACCCCCGGGCCGGGGGACGCTCCTGGGTCCTTCTCCTCCAGAACCCCGCGGTGACTGTGGGTTCGTGAGATGGAACCACTGATGGAGCATCGCGGGGGGACCGGGGGGTCCGGGCCGGGGCTCCGGGGAG
>VWZF01005173.1:531843-553670 GCA_013396755.1 Sclerurus mexicanus | reverse complement strand
ACGGGGAAGGGAACGGGGAAGGGAACGGGGAGGGGAACGGGGAAAGAGGTGCAGGAGAGTGGGATCCTGATCCCAGGGACAGAACTCACCTCACTGGCACTCAGAGCTGGGAGCAGTGGGAAAGGGAGCCGACAGGGTATTCATTGACTCTCAGGTTTGTTTAGAACCTTTTAGTTTGAAGTTTTTTTGTTTTGGTTTTTTGTTTGGGGTTTTGTTTTCGTTTTTTGTTTGGGGTTTTGTTTTGGTTTCTTGTTTGGGTTTTTTGTTTGTTTGGGTTTTTTGTTTGGGTTTTTTGTTTGTGTGTTTTGGGGTTTTTTTGAATGGGTTGAATTTCAAAATTTCAACCCAAATCCTGTTAATAAATGTCTTCTTGGATCTTACAGTGAGCTGGTTTGGTTTGCAGAATGTACCCAGGGACTGCCCAAAGTCACACACACACAAGCTACTGTCAGCCGAGCCCAGCGGAAGGGATGTGCTGGATCTATCACAGTGATACTGGATAAGCACAAATCCCAGTGGCACAGGGTGCCCAGAGAAGCTGTGGCTGCCCCATCCCTGGAAGTGTCCAAGGCCAGGTTGGATGGGACTTGGAACAACCTGGTCAGTAAAAGGTGTCCCTGCCCATGGCAGGGGGTGGGACTGGATGGGCTTTAAGGTCCCTTCCCACCCAAACCTATCTGTGGCTGCGTGACTTGAGGACACACTGGTTTTCCATGTGGGTGTCTCTGCTTTGCAAATGAGGAATGAGACAGATCCTTCCCTCCTGATGTGCAACTCTGCAGCCACAGGGAAGTGAGAAGCACCTGCTCCCCCCCCAGTCACGCATGGGAGGGATTTGCAGAGTTAGCTCAGCTTTAAAGTCAACTCGTCAGCGCAGTTGCAGGTCTCTGAATGGGTTTGCAGGGGGAAAGCTCAAGAAAATAAGCAGATGGTGATGAGCAGCCAGCAAAACAAACCCACTGGAGCTCTTTGCCGGGCTTTGCTGGAGCAGCTGATTAGCTCATGGAGCTGCCGGAGCTGTGCCAACGTGAGGGTGAATCGCGGGGCCCTGTCACAAGCAGGAGAGGGCTCAGCCCCCAGAAAGCAGGTTGTAACTCAGGAGTTTCCCAAGCGTAAGGTGGGGATGAATCACAACACCTTGTCCCAGCCAGGACACTGTGCCTTGGCAGGGACACGACTGCGATGAAGAGCCTGTTGGATCTTCCTTTAAATGGTGAGGGAATTCAGAAGCGTCTTTGAGGGTCTGAAGGGAAAAAGAAAAGAGAGAAACAAAAAAGGAGGTGAATGTAAGAACTTGGGTGTTTCTATAGCAGCAACAGCACCCCGTGATCAGCACTGGGAGTGCAGCACGTCACTCACACAGCGTGGTGACAGTGCTGTCAGCCGGCAGATAAGAGCTGGTGCCTCATACCACTGATGTCCCACCACGTGTATCTGGGCTGGATCCCTTCCCCAGGAACCTGCTGGCGAAAGGGGGAGGAAGAAAACGGCAGCTTAGGGAACCTGGAAAGACTGGGAGGAGGCAGCATGGGGTGGGGACCCTGAGGGGACAAAACACCATGTTCCTGTGGCATTTCCCACCTGAGGGACTGTTCTGGAGCAAGAGGCAGGTTGTCCCAAAGAGATGGGTCCCATGAAACAGTGATGGGCATGAAGGCCATGGAGAAAGGGGAAGGTGAGGTCTCTGTGCTCCTCCACAAGGTAGTGGGTGCCGGGAGCTCCCAGGACAGCGGGAGGGGGGCAGAGCAGCCAGAACAAACCATCCTGCACCCACCACTCACAGCAGAGTGTCCCGAGGACAGGAACTGCAAGAGCTGGTGGAGAGTCAAGAGAGCAGCTGAGAAAACACATTAATGCACCATAAAGAATGTCTTTGCTTCCCAATGATCTTTTTTATTACTATTATTTATTCATTTATACGCCGCTGCCTTGCTTTTTTTCCTTTTCTTCTTTTCCTTTTTTTTTTTTTCATTCTCCCAGCTCTTTCAATGCCTCATACCACCCTCTCCACCCCTGGAGACTGCATTTCAATACTGTCTGATCTTTAGGCAAAGAGTGAAGGGCTGGCTGGGAGGGGGTGCCAGGGGCCCATCAACATGCCTTGCACATGCTGAGCCCAGCACTGGAGCCGGCCGTGGCTCCCGCATCCTACAAATATTTGGATTCTAAAAAGTCAAGGTTAGAAATACCAAGAAAAATAAATATTTTACAAACAGAGTAACCGAAAACCTAAACAGGAACCTGCAACCTCTCTGCCCAGTACATGCTGCTGAACCAGAGTGCTGGGCGTGGATGTCACAGATGTGGCATCGACACTTCATTTCCTTGCACAAGAATGTTACAGGACTACAGCACCACATCAGACCACTTTTGGGTAGTTTGGGGAATGAAATAAATCTGTCTTGGGATGCTGGGCAGCTTGTGGCTAGTAACATCCCTCTGCTCCCTTGGGTGCTCCTTGGCACAGCTCAGGAAATCAAAACCTTCCTCCTCCACACCCTGGGAAGACACGTGGGGAGCCCAGACCTGGCCAGGCTCTGGGATTGAGGGCCAAGGGGTGAATCCCCAGTGTGCTCAGGGCAGAGGGGCTGGGAGGGTGCTGGCAGGGCAGGCTGAGACCTGGTGCTCTCTGGGAGGAACAGGACCATGAAGTCCTGAGCAGATCCTCCTTGGCATGGGATGGTGCAGGGCTCTGGGACCCTCTCCATGCTTTAGAAGCACAGGAAGCACCAGGAAGCAGAGGGACTCCAAACCCCTCCATCCCTTGTGCTGGCCCAAGGGCACGGGCTGGTGACCAGTGGCTTCCCCCGTGTCAGACTGGCCTGTGCTCTGCTCTCCCAGCATGGGAAAAGCTCCCTCTGGGCTTAATCACGATCCCATTTCTGACACTGTGAGTGCCACCAGCTGTGGCCATTCCCCTCAGAAAGCTGCTGAGCCCTTTCAGTCAGCAGTTTGTTGGCGCTTATTTGCAGTCTCCGCAGACTAGAGGAGACCTTGTCCCTTTGACTTGTTATTTGGGGGTCTCTCAGGACCCAGAGACACAGATCCCTCTCCAGGAGAGAAGGAGGAGCGTAGATGGTCCTAAACCAGAGAGGACCAAGATGTTAGAGTGTGTGGTGCTGTGGTCACTGGCTCAGCTCACCAGGAACCAGTCACAAAGAGTGACCACCATGGCACAACTCTCCCCGGTCACGCTGAGTCGCTCCCTTTGCAGAGCTGCGGAGGAGTGAATAAGCAGGAGGGACTTTGTTGGCCTCTCAGACCTGGACACAAGATGGGCCTGACTGTCAGGATCTTCCTGCTGCCACCTCCAGCCTCCCACCCGTGCTCCAGGCACACCAGCCCCCACCTGCTCCAGCTTTGGGGAGGGTCACGTATGTGTGGGGCTCTCTGGTGTGGTGGTTGAATGTTTTGTTGTGGTTGTTATTTTTAAGCCGCATGTTGTTCTGGATTTGCGTCACAGACAGCAGGTTGGAGAAACGTGCCTGGCTCTCGGAGCAGAATGTGGCAAGGTTGGCAATGCCCCGCAGCTCTGGGTGAACGTGTTGCCTCCAGCAAGCTCTGCTGCTCAGCAGCAGCACCCATTGGGGTCCAGCAGGGTGGGGGGATGAGCTGCCAGTGTTCATCTAAAGATTTCAGCAGTTTTTATTCACTCATCACTTTGAGCTCCAAAACTAAGGCCCTGAGTATGAGCAGAGTAAGGGGGGAGGAAATGGCTCTCAGTGCCAGACCAAGCAGAAGAATTGGTCTTGTGGAACACTGCAACGTGTTGGGATCCATCTGCCTCACGGGAGCTCAAACTACCTCTGGGCACAAGGGACCCCACAGCACCCCACCGTCCACTCCACAGGGAGCTGCCGAAGAGCCAGCAAAGGCACATTCCACCCTGGAAGCCCAGAAGTCGCAGCCCAGGGAGCCTGGAGCATCCTGTGTGCATCAGTCCCAGCAAGGTAAATCCAACACTCCCCAAGCACAGAAGTGCCAGGGGTGAGGACTCTCAGCCCCGGCTTCCACTCCCTTGATGGATGAAAATAAGCCCCGGTGAAGCCAACAGGGGTGGAGCCGCTCTAACACCTCAAGAGGGCCGGCAACAGCAGTTGTCCCATGGGAGAGATACGAGGCTGGGACTCGGATCTGGCAACCTCCTTGTCATCCGAGCAGTGCTTGCCTTCCCCTTCCCCTCCTCACCCTGCTCCTCATCTCACCCTGTGCTGAGTCGTGCCCTGCTCTGCTCAGGAACAGGGGGCTGCTCTTGCCCACTCCCCCCTGCGGGAAGAGCCCCCCGCTCACCTGCCCCTTGGCAGTCACAGTAACCTTCCTGCCTGGCGTTTTCAGGCCTCGAGGAATTAGAAAGAAAACATGCCAGCATCTCACTGAAAGCACCAACTGTTCTCCTCGCATGTAAATGCTGCTGCTCTTTTGATTTTAAATGGCTTTAATGCTGAGTTCATCTGCTAATTCCCCTCCTGCCCCTTGTGTATTGTATATTAGGAGAAATGTTGTTCTGTATCCTGAGCAGTTTATTTTATCGAGTTTAAGAGAAAATCCCATACTGAGATGCTGCAGATAAATATTCATTGTCACATCTGCTTTGGTTTAAGATTGTTGCCTAAAAATGTTAAAAATACAAACATATTTGGTGGGGGAGAGGCTGGGGCGGGAGGGTTGGGGTGGGCTGCTGAGTCTGGGCCATCAGTGCAACTCATTAAGTGTTTTATCACCAGCAAGGAGAGGAATCACAATGAGGGGAAATCACTCAGGAGAAGGAAAAAGGGAACGACAGCCCTGAGAAGACTCAGACAGCCCCAATCCTGGGGCCCAAGTGCAGCAAAAGTGGGAGCATCCCCAGTGGCACTGCAGGCTGTGGGGCAGCTCTGGCAATACAGGAGGTTTTCCATCCTCAGCTGCTCAGAACATCCTCGAGGACTTCTCACACACCTCATTGCCCAGAAATGGGAGTCAATGAACAGCAGCAAGAGTGGGATGCTCTCCCGGTCTCCTGGATGCTGTGCCGTGAGCTGGCAGTGCTGGGAGCACCCATGGACCTGCCTGGGGGATGTACAAGTTTTGGGGCCCTGGTTTCCAGCCCAGCTCTGTCTGGCAGTGCCATGATGGCCCCTGCTTGGAGCCCCCCATGTGTAGCTGCCACATGTCCACATGATAAATGGGTGCCCCGGATGGCAGCACGGAGCTCCACTGGGAGCAGTTCCAGCAGGAAGACTGGGAATTGAACTGGGCTGTGCTGCCTCTGGAAAGGGCTTGCCCAGGCCAAACTTGGCATGCACAGTGGCAGGGCAGCATGGGACAACGTCAAGGAGACTCAGACTGGTGCAGCGTGCACCGTGCCTGCACTGGAGATGTTCAGAGCCCTTCCCTCCCTGGCTCTGCCAGTCCATTACCTCTGCTCAGCACTAAAATTTTATTTTACATTTAGATAAACTTGACCTTATTTTATTTTTCTTTCAAAGCTTTTGCAGCTCGACCAAATGCAGCCAGTGAATATGGGAAGGCATAGTAATAAGGATAACGCTTTCCACTTACTGAGCACTTTATATTCTCCGAGCACTGTACAAACATTAACTAATTACACAGAGCAAAGCAGCGGCCTTCTGCTCTGTCCTAGTGCTGGGAAATGGAAACAAGGAAACTCTGAACCAATATGTCAATAACATCAAAGTCCCATTGTCCTGGCCTTGGCTTTGTTGCAAAGGAATCTGAAATTGTCTCAGAGTTTCCAGCATGGCTTTGGGCTCTTCACACTTGGGAAACAAGTGTGAAAAAAATGCGTCGGAGTCAGAAGACAAACCCTGATCAAAGTTGGCAGAAGTGGCCACGGAGACCCCGGGACTGCAGCCTCCCCTTTGATGCCGCCTCATGTGGGAGCCATCCAGGCGTCTCTCACACACCAGCCCCGGGCCCTTTCCAGGGCTGGCATCTTCCTCGGGGCCCTCATGTGCATCTGGGGGATGTTTCCTATTAAGGATTCACACTCTGGTTGAGCTACATTCCTAATTGTGGAGACTTTAACGGCCCTAATAGGAAACACGCCCGCAGCGGAGTCCCTGTGAGTCATGCTCCCATTGGAGTGGCCCTTGGACCACATGGCAGGGACAAGTCCTGGGGGAATGCAGGGCCAGGGCTTCACGGGGACCCTCCTTCCAGGCCCTCGCCATGTCCCCATCACTCCAGCCTCTCGGTGGGTGCCATGCCAGGTGCCGGGAATCCTGCACCCGCTGTCTGTCTGGTTGTGCCTCAGTGGAACCGTGTCTTCAAGGGGACCCTCTGCATTGGCCATCCCGTTGCTGCAGGAGCATCTGCACCTCTGGAGGCAGGAGGGGGCTGGATCAGAGTCTGGTGCTCAGCGGCAATGGGGAATGACCACAGACATGTTCATTTTGTCATGACACGTTGGGGTTGTCTACCCAGGTGGAACAGTGCACAGCTGCTCTGCCTGTCCTCTGGGAGAAGGGAGAAGATAAATGGGGCCAGATGGGGGGATGGCTCAGTCCCCCCTCCCTGCAGATTTAGGCTCTGGCCCCAAAGTGCAGCCGCCCTGTTTAGCAAACCGGGGTGACCTTCGAGTGCTGCCCCTTTGTACCAGTGCTCAGGTGTCCCATTTGTCATCCCAACAGCCCACACAGCTCCAGGAAAAGGTCACCTGAGCTGTATCAGCCTTTCACATTTATGCTGATGCCAAATTAATTCTTCATCACAAGCCCAAGTCCTCCTGTGCCACTGTTTGACGTTTTGTGAATCAGCCTGGCTTCAGGTGCTCCCTTCCCTCCTCCCCATCGAGAGACACCACAGACAAATCGTCAGACCATGCATTTTTAGGACAAATTCCTTAATTCCAGGGATGTTCTGGCTGAATCTCAGCACATTTTTCTGTGTCTGTTTGACAGCAATACCTGGTGATGTCAGATGAGTCTCTGGGGCCCTCAGCTCTCATTACCAGCCTGTCTAATTAAGGAGAGATGCTGTTGCTGACTGCTTTGGAGAACGATGTGAGGAAGCAACAAATGTCAATCTGCATCACCAGAGTCCATGCTTTTAGGGTCTGGATCTTCAAAGAAGAGACAGGAGGGCAGCCCTGACCATCTCCCAGACAGAGGAATGGCAGGGTCAGCATCAGAAGGCCCCTGGGCAGCAGGAACTGTTCTGAGCCCCAAAGAGAGCAGTGTTTGGGGGAGCCAGGAGCCTGATCTTATCTGAGCACAGTCAATCCAGTTGCTAATAATTAACAGGGGCTGGGAGATCATTAAGGCAAAATGAGCCACTCCCCATCCCTCCCACCCCAAAGGGAGGTTTGGGTTGTGAAAGTGAGGTGCTTCAAGTGCAGTTAGGAGCAGCCTTGCAGCCCCTCTGGAACTCCCGATGAGGCTCCTCTGTGTCCCCTTGCTCAGGCTTAACCTTTTCCAGGGCTTTCAGATTAGGGGTGTTTGGCACAGAGGAAAGAGGGGACTCTTGTTTTTATTCTTCTACAACAGGAATGTTTTTCCTCCTGTTATTCATCAAATTCTGCTGGAATTTAATACTCACCAGCTCTAAACAGCCTCTTGCACTAACAGTGATTGATGGTTTCCAACAAGTCCATAAATGCTGCCCCTCCTCAGCCCTGCACTTTCTCCCCCTTCTCTCCCTATCACTCCATCTCTCCTCTCCTCCCTTGCTCTCTCTGTCTCCCGGGCCAGACAAAAGCTGATCATGCTGTTGTTATGTGGATTGATTTGTTTTCTGTTTCTGCTGTGTTTTGGGGTAGGAAGACATCAGGGATTTGTGAAAGAGCAGTGAAATGCCATGGCCAATGAAGCTTGACTAGAAATTCCTCAGGTTATTATCTCTCAGGTTAAGGAAATCTGGGTGAATTTCTATACAGAAACACTTCAGGAGAAGAGAACAGCAAAGCTCAGCAGCAGCTGCCCAGCTCTCCCAGTATGGAGATGTCCGGAATGGGCACCTCTGCCCACGGAGGGCAGATGTGTTTCTGCCCACTCAGACCAGCATTCAAGCTGATATCTTGGTCCTGGGATGGAGGGAATGTGCACAGGACTCCCAGCCCAGGGGAACTGATGTGAGCTTCACCCGAGGTCTCAGTGGGATGGAGCAGCCCAGGACAAGGCACCTCGAGTGGCCTTGTGCCCACAGGGGCTCAGGTAGTGGCAGCAACTGCTCAGATCTTACCTGGATTAACAGTTCGTGCTCCCAAGACCCAAATCCCAGGTGTGACAGCTGTGTGGATTGGAGATGGCTGGTCCCACGGAACAACAAAGTTGGAGATTGAAGCAGGTGAAGTGAAACCCGGGGATGTCACCCTGTGGTTTCTCTGAAAAGTGGAGACAAAAGCCTCCAGCAATTTCTGGCCGCAGTGAGGGCACTATGGGACACGGGATAAGATGGTGAAGGTGAGTGTGCCAGGCAGGTGAAGCTCAGGAGTGAAGCTCTCCACAAAAGGGAGCAGCCCCCTCCTCACAGTGTCCGGCTCTGCTCCAGCAGTGCTGGGCTAGAGCTGCTCCTGGGCTGTCTCCTTCACCATCACAGGGACTCCTGCATCTTCACTGGACTTCCCATAGGACAGGATACGTTATCACTGCCTTTTCCCTTCCCTTGTGCTGGCTTTCCTGAGCAAAGCTTCCTCCTACCTGGTGGGGGCTGCCCTTCCCTTGGAAAGCCTGACACGCTCCAAGGAGCCCGGGCTCTCCTGTTCGAATTAAGCTACCTGAGATAAAATCTGGGGAGCTCTTAGAGGGAAACAACTTAAAGAGATGTAAAATGGTAACTTGATTTACTCATTTGTTCCTGAACGTTTGATTCCTCCCCGAAACGCCACCCAGCCAGCTGGGTTATGTGTCACAGGGAAAAAAAATCCAATACAGGCAGATCTCTTATCAGATCACTGCCGTTAAAAGGATTTGGGGAATGCTAATGCAGGCACAGGGAGTGGGAGATGGGACTGGCTGGCTATGGGTGGCCGAGCACAAGGCAATACCTTGGCTCCTGTTTCCCCCTGGATGTGGGAGCAGGGCTGGGAGGGCTGTTCTCCCAAGGGCTGAGTGAGGGTAATCTCCACTGCACACCAAAGGTGGGCTCCCAGGCTACACCCATGTTCCATGGAGAAAGAACACTTCTTGCCCAGATTTGCTGGATAAAGTCAGTTATCTGTGGGTTCGAGGCAGCCGCCTGTGCCTGCAGCACAGCTTTTATGGCGCAGAGTAGGCACCCTCACTCCTGGCGGGTGGGCATCCCATGGTTTCTCATGTATGAGGATAGGAATGCTGTCACATTATTGACTCCAACGGCCCAGCCCAAGGGAGGTCTCTCAGCATCATTCCCCAGACAGTCCTGATCCCACATGGATGGAGATAGGATAGAGTCAGCACATGAGATGGGGATTTGAATTCCACAAGGAAAAACAAGAGAGGGTGCCTGGAGAAGTTGTGGACTCCCAATTCTTTGAAGTGTTCAAGGCCCGGTTGGACAGGGCTTGGAGCAACCTGGTCTAGTAGAAGGTGTCCCATGGCAGGGGGTTGGAACGAGGTGAGATTTAAGACCCCTTCCAAAACAAACCAGCCTGTGATTCTCTGAAAAAACCCCAGGATTATGACCTGAGTCACCCTAATGACTGAGAGAATTGTTTTGCAAATTAACAAATGCAATTTGTTCCCAAACCAGCACAGGGCAAGGTCAGGGCAGCGGGAAGCCCACGGCTCATTCCCTCTGACAACTGCAGCTCTGTTTCAATTACTGGTGCTCATCCTCCGCCGTGTCCTCGTGAGCCGGCTCGAGTCACCCCTGCCAGAACGATGAAGTCTTGGTAATAGGAGCCCGTCAGCGTGATGGTTCCGCTATTAAACCTGCGCTGGGCTGCCGAGAGAGCCAGGGCTGTGTGTCCAAATGATGAAGGGCAGATTAGCAAGGCCCTGCTGTATTAGGCTGGGAATATATTTAGCTCCTCAATGTGATATAGATTAAGAGCAGCGGGAAGCCTGGCAGTTCCACTTCAGAGGGCTGGGAGGGAACATTTCCATTTAGCTGAGTTGACGTTCCCTTCGCACGCACCTGTTGGATGAGTGTCCTGGGCCCTCCTTCCCAGAGGTTGCTCTGCACCTTCTGCCCTTGGGCAGGATTGTTCCACCCCCCCGCTGCCACTTTGGCTGCTCCAAAGCAGCTTCTGCATGAGCCAGAGTCAAGCCAGGACGGTGCAAAGGGTTTTAAAGGTGTTTTAAGGCAAAGAGGCCTCTTTTAGGGCTCATTATTGCCTTTTCTGTGCTGTGCAATTCCTTTGCCTCCAGCCATTTCCTGCCCTTGGGTGGGACAGTCCTCATCCAGCTCTGCTGGAACCAACCCTGGGGCTGCATTCCTATTTCAAGGCTTGCAAATATGAATTTTTATCTCTTGTTGCCACTGTGCTCAGCTCCATTCCAGTCCCATGGTGTTCAGAGCAGGAGGCTTCTCCCCTCAGGGTGGCTCTATTACCTGCCCCTGCCCATCTCTGCCCGCTGTTCCTGAGAGCATCAGGCTCAGCCATCCCTGTGCATGGTCCATTTATATATTATATGGAACTATGTGTCCCCTTCCCACCCACAGGAAGTGCCACCCTCCTGTATCTTCAGGGAGATGCTCACGGGTCCAACCAGCAGAGGTTTGTGTTTTACCCTCACCGATGTCCTGGGAGAAAGCCTGTTTTTCCCCCATTTGCAGCTGAGGTTTTCTCAGGAGTCATCTCCGCAGGGACCCCAGAACTGGAGACCCTGGAGTGTGTCCCTCTGCCCCAACAGAGCCCTTCCCAGCACTGTGTCTGTTCCGGGTAATCCCTTATAACCCAGGCTGGAAATTCCCGAGAGCTGGAGAGCACATCGGATTATTTGCAGGCCCATGGCCAATGTGGGTTCTGTATGAATTTATCAACCATCCCTACACCGAGGTGTGTGGTTCTCCCAGCCCTCAGCAGCCCACCTTTCCACAGGACTAACAGGAAACTTGGGAGACGCTCACAAAACCTAAACTTGCACTCAGCAAAATGAAAAACAAACTGAAAAAATCCCCAAACCTGCCTCAAGTCAACCAAAACGTTTGGTTCAATCATCAAGCAAACATTCTGTGTGCTCTCCAAACTTTTCCTTTTTAAGCTTCTTAAGCGGGTTTGAGTTAAACCCAGGCAAATTTTGCCTGAAAGCGTCATTGCAGAGTAAAACACAAAACTTCAGAAAGCTTCTCTCCAAGATCATCATAACAAAATGCTTTAACTTCACTGATTTTATCTGGTTTTTTTCCCCTTTTTTGAGGGTGCAAAACCATTGCTGCTGCGTGTGTGTCGTGGTTGACCTGTGACTCCACTTCAGGGCAAACGAACGATTTGTCAGAGGGGTTTTGCCCAGTTCTCTGTTCTGTGTCCCTGCTCGGTGGCTGGTGGCAGGGGCTGTGCCTGCTGGCACCCAAGTCCCTGCAGCCACTGCTGCTGCTGCTCAGTGGTGAGTGAGGCCACGCCGAGCACTCAGAAAAGCCAGAATTTCTGGTTTCCATAAAGGAATATGGAGAATATTATCCAGTGAGATTTGAAACTGAGGTGGGAAAGCTGCCAGCATGCAGCATTTTCAAAGAACCTCCTGTATCTCATGTTGCTGAAAACTGGGACGTCCCGTGGGCTTGGGGAAGGGGAGGCGGGAGGGGTGGGGGGTCCCCACAGTAGGCATGGGGATAGAGGCAGAACAGGAGGGAACATTCTGAAGGGTTTCTTTTATATTAGAATAAGTCATAATTAATGCTATCAGGTGGCGGGAAGGCAGCATTGGGTAACATGAGCAGAGCCTTATCTCTGCCCACATCCCTGGACTGCAGCTCCGGGCCCTGGGAGCAGCAGGAGGTGGACAAAGGTGTCGGGAGTGATGTGTGGGGCAGGATTGGGACACTGCTGCTGCTTCCAGGAGCCTGGTTCCTGTCCCACCTGGCAGGATATCCTGCGAGATGGGGACGGCGAGGGGAGCCAGTCCCTGAGTGGGGGAATGAATCCTCGTGGATTAATCCTCATCCAGACTCAAGGATGGAGGGAGCACAGGCAGACGTGGGGATGGGATGGGTGCACACAAGGTCCTTGGCACGGCAGGTTTTGACTGTCCCACTGCTGTCTGAAGGCTTCCAGGCCTTTTTGTGTCCCATCAGTGGCTCAGTCACCCTGAGGGGCTGGGCTGGTTACTGGGGCTGGTTACTGGTGACTCAGGCGTGAGCTTCTGCTGTGATTTAGGCAACTTCTTAATTAGAAGCTGAGCGGAGGTTTCCCTCCCTGGGTCTCATGAAACACAAGTCTTTTACTTACACTTTTATTGGCCAAGCTCACCCTCTTTCTCTCCTCCATAATCGGGTCACCGGCCACACAATGCCACTTTAATAGGTGACATTGTCCCTGACCTGGAGCTGTGGCACAGTCTGAGCCCAGGTCACTGGGTTAGAACATCCCTGATCATTGGGGAGTAGCTGGGCAGGGCCGGTTGGAAGAGAACTGCTGGTTTGGGGCAAATTCTCTTGTTGCATAGAAAAAACATATTTAAAAATAAAGTACTTAAAACCAGTGGATCAAAACCTCCTCATCGAAATGCCTGTGCAGAGAAAAAGCCTCTGTGATCTCAATTACCTTCCTCTGTGAGGATCCTCACATAGCTGAAATTGTTTAGTTTCTGAGCAGCGACGATAAAAAAAAAAAACAACACTTCAGGTTTTTATTTCCCTGCTTTGGCTTCCCTTGGGAAAAGAGCCAGAGTGAGCAATTCCACGCATGCACACACACACAGGCACATCCAGGCACACACAAGAGCTGTAACAGAATCCCAGCAAACACAACTTGTTTGCTTTAATTTTGTTTTTCACTGAAAAAATGTGAACTTCTAGGAGAAAAGACAATGCGACTGGCTTGGCTCGGCTTTGTGGCCTGCCCTACTTTTGGGGAATTTGTTTTCCAGTTTGCAGCCATCCTTAGTCTTAAATTTCTCCTATTAAGGATAAGACTAAAGCTGCCCTAAGCCGTCCCCTTGGAGGGAAGACGAAGTGGGATGGGAGGGCTCATAGAAGGTACCATGTCTGTTCACCGCCTGTCCGGGCGGGAGCACAGGGTGGGATCGTCGGAGTATCCTGTGCAGGGCCAGGAGTTGGACTCGATGACCCTTGTGGGTCCCTTCCAATTCAGGATATTGTAGGATTCTATGATCCTTCCTTCCCCTGCACCTTGCAGGGTTGTGCAGGTGACGGCTGGATCCGTGTGGGTGACAGATGGGTCCCCCCTGCCTGGCCCTGCTCTTTCATACCCCTTCTCATGCCTCCCCAGTGCAAAGCAAATTGTCAAAAGCAAAAACACTTAAAGACCAAACCCAAATAAATATAGGTATAACGGGTGATGAATGGTCCCTGCTCTGAAATTCATCTTGGTGAGAGATGTTGGAGCGAAGCGGCAGCCACAGGGAGCGCATCTGGCTCGGCGGCAGAGGGAAATGCCACCACGGGAACGTGTCACCATGTCCCTGCTCTCTGAGCTGCCTGGTCATGTTGTGCAGGTGTCCAGAGCATGGCCCAGGGCAGCTGACTGAGGCTTTCCCCTTGCAGACAGTCCCCCTCTGCATCCACTGCTCTCACTCCTATCAGTCCGTGATATCCATAGGAAATGAGCTGACAGTGGAAACCACGGCTAAAGAGCCCCACGGTAGCGCCGTGCCGAGTCCCCGGCATCCTTCTCTGCCGTGTCTCTCCTTTCAGAGCACCGGGTCCCCTGAGGCCAGAGCTGACTTTATTTTCCTGTCTCACGCGGCACAAACAGCCTGTGAACGCGGGAGGAATGACAAATGGGATGTAGATAAGGCAGCGTCTGGGGGAGTCACCGCACGAGGCACTGGAGAGGGAAGGCGGTGGGGGAGGATGCAGGAGTTAGTGGTGTCCAAACAGGATTAAAGTGACAAATTTCATGGGGGGCTGGAAGGCTGTGCCAGCTCGGAGCCCTCACTGCCTGACTTGCCCTGGAGCCAGAGCTGGCCCTGCTTGGCCAGGGCTCGGGGAACACACTCCAAAAACCAAGGTGATGGAGAAGATTTTGGCATGAGGGAGAGAGGACAGCAGAGGGAGAGCAGAGCCCAAGGAATAGCACAGGGAGGGCTGGAGAGGAGGAGGAAGAGAATGGGCATCTGGGTGGTGTGGCAGATGTTCTCACCTGTGGAAGGCCAACACCTCAGCACAACCACTGCCCCTTGCTGGGTACCCTCTACTCTGGGTGAATCATCCCATGGCTTTTCTGGTTCATGGCAGTCACCTGGGAGCTGGGCAGAGCAGCCATGAAATCAGGAGGAAAAATCAGCTTTCTAATGTGGGACATCCTATGGGGACAGTCTGAAGATTGGAGTGTGGTAGAGGCAGAAATTTGGAGAGATGTGTCATACCACTGCCCTTCAGCTGGTTTAAAAGGTGTCAGTAAGCAGAAGGGAGGGGAATGATTTAGAATGGTAGAGGAATGTGGAGTTAGGAAGGTAGGGTTGAGGAAAGCAAAACAGGTGATAAATTCCAGGGAAGTAATCCAACAGAGAGAGGCAGAGGAGTGAGAAACTCATGTCTGGGAAAAGATGAAACCATCTTGCTGTGGCACTGGGAGATAAGCTCAAGTTACAGAAGGTGCAGCTCTGTGGGGTGAGGGCACAGGGAGCAGGGGTGGCTCATTTCTGCCAAGCCAGTTGGGAAACACCAACTTCCTCAGTATCAGGGACAGAGCCTAATTCTGGTTCTGCTTCTGCTGCTGGGACCCAGCCCAGTCCTTAGAGGAGTGTTTCTTGTTCCTCATCCACCTCAGGAACTAACCTTGGAGCGGTTTCCTCGCTCCGGCTGGGATCCGACACTGACCACGCAGCCTGGCTGCCATCGTGGGCTGTGGTGGGGCACGGGAGATGAGCTCTGGTTTGGGTCATTCAGTCTTTTTTTGCTTTGTGGGGGCATCTTAACAAGTATCTGGGCTGGCCAGTTTCTGACAGCTGCACAGAGAGAAGAGGCCCTTTGTGGCCTCTGCAGCTCCAGGTAGGGGTCGATAGGATTGAAAAGAGCCGAGGAAAGCTGAGAGGCCGTGAGCCTGATGCTTCCCATGTCTGCTCCGGGGCAAACAGGGGCAACTGCACCGCACACACTGGGCTTCCTATGCTGTCACGCTGGGGCCAGTAGTGTCAGAGTAAGGCAGAAATGACAGACAGAAAAGGCTGATAAGGTCACTTATTTCATCCTCTTGCCAATTAGACAGGAAATTATTTAACTGCTTTATTTATTTATTTGGGAATGTACCTCAGTAGGAAAAATTCCCCAGTGGCAAATGCCGTCGTTTTGCAAAGGGGAGGGTGGATGTCCAGCCCTCATTCATAAACACATACCTTAAAAAAAGTATCTTCTAAAGCAAAATCTGAGAAATAAACATCTCCTGACAAGCCCCTGAGGCTGCACGGGCTCCATGGCCGGAGGAGGGAGGTGCGGTTTGCTAAGGGTCCCAGATAATGTTGCTTTTCTGGAAGACCCCTACTGCTTTACCTCCTTCACTAGAGACATCTTCCAATTACAGAGGGGTCAAAGTGACCCTCAAACCTCTCCTGGACTTGAGGCTGTGGCTCATGGGGCAGCTCCAGCCCACCATCACCTCTCACCCACCTGGCTCAGCCCAGCTTGGCCCCTTTCTGGGAAGCACTTCAGCTGATGAGGAATTTGCAGTGCAGCTCCTTCAATGGGATGGGAGGGTTACCCTGCTGGACAGCAGAGAAGATTTATGGCGTCCATAACTGGAGCTCTCTGGAGAGAGCCCAGGAATGGTTTGAGCTCTGGCCCGGGTCCTTCATCCATGGGGATGCAGGACTGCAAGTCTGGTACCCCACGGTCACAAACAGGGGGGAGAGCGGTGCCGACGGCTCCTTTCTGGCTTGTAGTCATCAGCACTTCTCTCCCTCTTCGAAATGATGATGAAAACCAATTTCCAAACCTCAGGGTTTGGGGTTTTTGTGTTTTTTTTTTTTTTTTCTAAATGGAATTCTTGCTTCCCAGCCAACCCTGGCTCGAAGCTTGTGAAGCAGGATAGGCATGCTGGAGGAGGTGGGGTGGGGAGGGCTTGAACGGTGCCTTGGAGACCCCAGGAGAGAGAACCCGTGGCTGGTGCTGCAGCACCCAGGGATGGGAGAGAAGAGAGGACAGGTCCCAGAGGCAAACCTGCCCAAAGGCACTGGTGAGGGATGTCCCACTGTGCACATTGGCCCATGGGAGGGCCAGGCTGAGCCCCTTCTCTGGTCCACATGGTGCTGTTTTTGAAGGATGCTGTTTTTTGGAGCATCCTGTGTTGGAGCACACCTAGGCACTGCACACTGGCTGCCCGGCTTGGCTGGGGGCTCAGGCTCTGGCTGCTGTGTGCAGTGTTAGATGTGCTTAAACATTCCCATCTGTCAGGGCTGTGATGCTGCTCATGGCCAGAAAACCTCTCTGCCAGGTATGGCACAGCAGGTGGACATGTGTCGGTGATCCTGGGGCTGGTTCCTTGCTCTCCTCTTCTCCTGCCTCGGGAGCACTGGCACAGCTGGGGTCTGTCCCCCTGGGTGATGCGAGAGGCAGCTGAGCACCACTCCTGAAAACAACCCTCTGCAAGGACCTGCTTCAGGGACACAGCTGCTCTCCTGTTATCAGACAACAGCAGAGACAAGACAACCGAGTTATCGAGGAAAGAGAGAGGCTTCTTTCCCACTATCCTCTCCACTCCCCCCACTCTTTTCCATGATCATTCTTGTTATTCATTTCCTTTCTTCTCTTCTCCTTGCCAGGCAGACGGTTTCACTGGGCAAATCCAAACTAAAGCTTGCAAGAGGATGCTCATAAAATATTTATGGAGAACTGCGGTGAACACAAGTAGGATAATGAGGGTCTGTGGGAAATGGGATGTGTCCAAACTTGCACAGTGAAGACCTCGTACGAGACAGAGGCACACGGTGGAAGCCATTAGTGAGTCCTGTAGGGTCTTTACTCATTTCCTTCACTCACAGTTGCTGTGCTGCCACACACCGCTTTGGTTTGGCTTTCCCCTGCTTGCTGGCACTTGGGATTTCAGTCCATCGCAGCTGCTGCCCCACGCTGCATCAGGAGCTGGGATTGTGTTGGTGGCCTGTGTGAGTCCCATGGCTGTGCTCCCTGGGAGTGGACCAGAGCCACTGTGCCACTGAAGGACAGATCTATTGTGATCCAGGAGTAGGACAGAGCCACTGTGTCACCAGAATAGGACAGAGCCACTGTCTCACCTGAGCAGGACAGACACACTGGAAGACAGGAGCAGAACAGAGGCACTGTGCCACCTCTGTGACGCAGCACCCTGCCCGACCACCAGCCCTCCTCTCCCAGCTGCCTTTCCTGGTGCTCTGGCACTGTGACTGTCTGGCACACCCCAACACGGCCACGCAGGACAGCCAGCGAGGACAGGCAGGTCTGGCAGAGGGATGTGTGGCAGTTTGCTTCACCAGTGTTTATTTAGAAAGTGGAAGGGCTCAGGTCTGAGCATCTCCCTCCCTCCCTTCCTCCCTCCCTTGCAGTTTGCGGAGCTCTGCTCATATAAACACTCACACGCTCAGCTTTAAGGCACACGATCGGCCGAGCACCACCAGTGCCAAGAAGGGGCTCTGAGCGAGCTCCAGTAATGTGCAAACTTATCCCGTCCTGAACACAGAACCAATAAACAGAGCGGCCCACCTAAGGCAGAGGACGAGCCGCAGTTAAAGCTGTGTTTCCAGCAGCTTAGCTGACTCCTTCTCCAGTTACCCGGGAGTGGGTGTCCCATGTCTCCCACGGCTGGGATGCTGCTGACCCTTGGACTGCCTCGCTGGGCTCTGACCCATCTCCATCCCAAACTGCTCTTCCTGCACAGCCGGCCCAGAGGCCGTCAGGGGCACCACTGGGTGGGGGTGAAGCCCTGCCTTACGTACTCCTCTTCCTCCCTCTGCTCTCTTTCAGCTAGCCCCAAAAACGTCCCTGAACTCTTGTTGGAGCGTTTATCCCGCTGGGAGCCATACCACTGACAGATGTTTGCTGTGATACAGGACACGACAGCTTTTATGAGTTGTCAGCTGGAACACAATATTTTTGGGTCTTTAGGTTAAAATGGAAAAGCAAAGCTTGCACGCATGGCTGTGCCAGCAGCACATTCTGCTGCGCTCACAGCACCCCTGAACCTTCTGGAGCAGGAACTCTCGTGTCCCTCAGCATCACACCTGGCCGAACCCAGCACCTCTGGGACCTTCTGGAACAAGAACCCAGGCTCCCCTCACCACCCCACCCTGGAAAGGCTGCTTTCACCCATCCCATGTCCTGGGATATGCACTGTGTCCCTGCAGTGACACCATCCATGTGGCTGGGATGTTCTTAGCCTGCATCATGGACTGCCTGCGATTGGGCACCTTTCCTTTCCATCTCTGTTGTTGGACATGCTCCAGAAACGTTGGCCCCACTGACAGCAACACACAGGAACAAGCAAGCAGGATCACACATACTTTCCTTGTGATGACTAAAGGGAGATTCCCACCTCTTCCAGGCTGGGAAACCACCACAGTTTTTCAGGCAATTGCACATCAATGTTACCAAATCCTGGAGAATTACAAGAGAAAGCCCACATCTGCAGTGGTTTGCTCCCACTGCTCAGGGAAGGAGAATTATCCCCCTCCCTGCCCTCTTCAGCATCTGAGAGGGTTCCTCACCTCCCCAGAGCTGCCTAGTGGAATTGTGTTGCCTCCTGTTCAGGAGCAAGCAGGGATGGTTCATAAAATCATAAACTTGTTTAGTTTGGAGAAGACCTTGAAGATCATCAATTCCAGCTGTTAATCCAGCACTGCTGAGCCCAGGTTTAGGTTTAAAAGAAAGGCTGCCAGTTTTCAGGTCACCATCGACACCTGGCTTCGTGCTACCACAGAACCTGAAAAGCTTACGTGAGATGGGTTTGTCAATGAACCAGCCAGGTCTTTGTCATGACACGGACCTCTGGAATGATGAGGCACAACATGGTAGGGTGGAGTCAGAGAAGCTGCTCCCTCAAGGCTCCTGCACGAATGGTGTCTCATCCTGTGAACCAGCACAGGACACTCGATGAGTGCTCCCCTCTGACTGATCCCATCTTGCCCTCTGCTCCTGGAGACGGATCTCCATCACTCCACAAGTATCAAAGTTCAAGTGTCTCAGAACAGGAAAGAGTGTTCCAGACATGAAAGGTATTTCTGGGCATCCGAGGAAGAAGTGATTAATCTCAATTACATGGTCAGACTGAATAATCTGGAGCAGCAGATTGGATTACTCTGTGGCTCTTGGAGGGGGTTTCAAGCCTGAGGAGACATTTGAAAGATGTTTTGACTACAGAAGTGCCAAACTTAACCTTGGTGTAATTGGGACTGTGGTGAAACATGGATGTTGTTTTTTGCTTCCTGAGCCCTCTGGACAGCCTGAGGTTTATGCAGCTGCTGCCTCTTTCCCATTCACAGTGTGTGACAGCTCCCACACCAGCCCGCTCTTCCCAAAGGCATTGCTCAACAAAAAGAAAAAAAACAGTGAAGGCAACACAGGTTGGTGCTTCCAAAACCCGGGAACCACTGCCCACCAGCTGCCAGGCTTCCTGCTGCTGGATTATGGTCTTCCTTCTCCTGGCCTGGACCTCGCGTCCCTCTGAGCTGTGCAGAGCTCCCACTGCCCTTCCCATAGCTCTCAGCCCAGACCCCACATTCCACCAGGCTCTGCAGGGCTCCCGCTGCCCCTTCCCACAGCTGCCAACCTGGACCTTGTGTCCTGCCAGGTTCTGCAGGGTTCCCACTGTCCATTCCCACAGCTCCATGGCTGAGCAGCCGAACCTCGCTGCACCTGGGGTTTCTTTGGGGCACATATGCACTAAATCCTCCCCTCCTGGAATCTCTGCTGGGATGCCGGGATGGATCAGCCCCAGCATGGGCTGTAACACAAGCAGGATTTGAGTCCCTGAGGACAGCAGTGGCTGCGAAGCACAGTGATGAGCCCAGGCACACCAAGCCATGAGCTCCATCCAACAAGCCTCTCAGTCCTCATTATTTAACAGCCTCTTTCCCCGGACTACGAAGCCATTATTGATGTTCTGTGGGGACTAATAACAACCTAACCTGGAGCTGTGATGGACTAAACACACACGGTCTGTTCTGAGGTTGACCCTGGAGAGATCCCCCATCCCGCCTCTGCTGCAGTGCTCTAGGCCCTGTGGGGTGTGACACAGTACACAGTTCTCAGTGACATTGTACATTTTTAGGTAAGTAGTTAAAAATAAAAATATTCCCAGGGGGACCTGCAGAGGGATTGAGCGAGGCCAGGGCGTAATCACCTGAGCTGGAACAGAGCCAGGATCTAACTTGTTTTGCAAATTCTTTGCATTGCTTTAGATACCTGCTAACAAAGTGATTATAAAAACCATATTTATAGAAGATTAGGAGCAATGCAATAGATCCACATCCGTAATTAGCCATAATAGATCTGCATTGATTACTATTGATGTTAATCCTCCGCTAAATATATGCACATTAATTAGGTAGCGTTTAACACAGATGCAATTATTTTAAGAACAGAAACAGTTGGTGGGTGCAGCAGACAACAGGGTATTTATTCATATTTTAGTATTTATTTTTCCCTCTGCAGCAGCACCTACATCAGGTTGTAGAAGAACAAAGAACACCCGAGCCCAAGGGCCTGGAGCATCCAGCCTCCCGCGCTGCGATAAGCACTTACAAGTGCCTGGGAAGGATCTTGCCAAAATATTATTTTTGATGCATAAAATATTTTCCTGTTACTGTGTAACACAGCACCGTGCCAGCCTCCGTGCATGACACTGCTTCTTTTCCCTGGATGGCGCTGGGGGTGTTCAGCTCCAACCCCAGCAACACCAGCACTGCCAGTGAGCCCCCCTACTGCTGCTCCAGGAGCCGGAGTGTGGGGTGGGAATTGCTTGTTGGGACTGAACTCTGGGTGGGCTCACGGGGGAGCCTGCAGGACCCCTCCTGAGCGATGCTCAGCTGCGGCTCTCTTTATGGAGCCTTGGAATTTGCTCATCTCTTTCCCAGCTGGAACACATGGGGTATCCCGGTTTGGGCACTGAGTGAACGGAGGCTCTGAAATTCTTTCTCCATTATGATGGTCCGACTCCACCAGGACTTGAATATGACCATCTGCACTCATGATGCTAAAACAACAGCTCCCAACAACCACTGGGCACTGGGGTCCATGTCTCAGAAGCTGTTTGTGTATGAGATGTCCCAGAGCCTCCCAAAAATATCCCTGCTCAGCCAACAGGAAAGTGGAAAACACCTCTCCTGTCTTCATCCCTTTCTGCCCTTCATTTGCCTCTATTTCCTTCTGTTTCTCTCTCTCCAAGCATGAAGAGCAGTAAATACACCATTGCACCCCCTCTTTGGGTTGTGCTGCTCCCCGAAGCACCATGTCCCTGCGTCCCTGTTGTCCCCTCTCCTCTCCATCGCCATTCCTATGGAGGCACCTGTGCTGGTTTTGCCAAATGGTAGAGGAGGTGATCCCTCCGCTGGCATCTCGCCAGGCTAGAGCATCCCCTCTTGTGAAGACATTTGGTCAGCTTTGGGTGACAAGCATCCATGAGCATCCCACCGCCTCTGAAAGGGCAGGAAGTGGTGCCAGGAGAACTGGGGAAAGGCTCGGGAGGCGCTGGGGGAAGCTGCAGTACCACCAGGTGCTCAAGGCTAGGATGGGGTAGGCTCACCGCCACCACCATGGGACATGGTCCCTCTCCAGTGTGAGGGAGGAGGAGTTGGCCGCCCCATCCCACCCACCCT